>JAABNX020000252.1:0-15120 GCA_015163995.2 Mormyrus lacerda | reverse complement strand
AGTTATTTCTGTGACCATTGTGAGTTTTTCTTTCATTGACTGAAGGGTACCAACAATTTTGTCCACGTGTGTAAGTAGCTTGCAAGCTAGCCTACCTTCAGAGCGTGTGTTTAGAATGGCAGGTGACATAGGACGTTACGCTCAGAGCACACAATCTCCTGAACATGTTGACTATTTAATTTTTCTTAAAGTAAAATTCTCAAAGAAGATTACTGACATACTTGTTTCACCGCAGAAGTCAGTCATGTTAATCTTCCTCATTCTACATGTCTGTCCATTCTGTCAGGCCCGGCTCCTACGGTTCTCCTGTGTGTCACGCCCCCCTCGTTTACCTCATGTGAAACCCCGATGTTATCAGCTGTGCTTGTCCTTTCATGAAGTCCTGTGTATTTAAGTCCACGTCAGAGTGTGTATGCCCAGGTCCGTCATTGAAATCTTCACCGTATTGTACCTCTTCTACTTGTTCTGCCTAATAAAACCCTGGTTCCTGGATCTCCATCTCCCCGACCCTGAGTCTCCATTCCCTGTTCGACCTGCGATCTGACATAATTTTTTTTTATTTTTACCTTATTGCACTTTATTTTGCTTGTTTTATGGGACATACTTGATTACACTAGATTTTGTTTACAGTTCCCAATAAAATATGATAAAATGCTAATTATATTTGCCTTTTTTAATTCATTGAAATGTAAAGGATTGTGTGAAATTTCATCATTTCGACTACTAAACCCAGTATCAAACTGAATCGAATCATATCGTACCGTGGGAATTTCTGAAGTATCAAAAAAATCAAACCATTGGCTTAAGGAATTGATATTGTATCGTATGGCAAGGAAAGCTGTGATTTACACCCCTATAATTAGGGCTAAATATACCATTATAATCAATAAAACATGTTGCTATATACCAGATTATTTATTAAACTATGAAGCTAAATGAAAACAATTCTCTATAATAATTAATAAAAATCCACCTTTTTAAAAACATTTGTGAACATATTTTATTGATCTAAATTTAGCATGACATACAGTGATACCACAAGAATCCTAAATAATACCGTGATACAAATTTTTGGTCATAGTGCCCACATTTTTTCGGGTCTGATCTGATTCTACCGATACCAATACAGATTCTGATACAAGTGCTCTTTTTACTCAATTTTAATACACTGCCCGGTCAAAAAAAAAGTTACCATTTGAATTTTGCGTTGGACTGTTTTTTGCTTTGATTATGGCGTACATTTCTCATCGCATTGTTTCCACCAGTTTATGCAACATTTAGTTTCATCCATATTTCCATCCATTTCTCACTGAGATCTTGTATTGACAAAGTGAGTTGAATCACTCCATGAAGTCTTCTTTAGCACATCTGAAAGACGTTCAATGGGGTTAAGGTCAAGACTCTGTGGTGGCCAATTCATGTGTGAAAATGATTCCTCATGCTACTGAACCACTCTGACTATTCAAGCCTGATGAATCTTGGCATTATCATCGTGGAATATGCCCATGCCAACAGGAAAAAAAAAATCTATTCATGATGGATGGAGGTGTAACCTGGCCAGTCAGTAGATTCAGGTACTCAGCTGACTTCACTTTATTGTTGCATAATGCTGCTGAGCTGTAATTATGATCCAGTCATTGACTTTTTAAGTATTTGCCCAATTTAAATTCGAATGGCGACTTTTTTTTTGGCCGGGCAATGCATAATTACGGAGCTCCTAAGGGGACAAAGGAGGAGAAAGAAAAACAACAGAAAAAAAGAAGTCATGTTTTTCGTTATAACCTAAAACCTTTGCGTTATAACCCAAAACTTTTATGACCTTGAACCAGAAATGAGTAATCAGTCAGTGTAAGGAACATAATTGATAGGAAAACATGGAGCGTTTAATCGAATTTTACTTTGATCATGGTCTACAATATAAGGACATTTAGTTTGTTCTCGGATCTAGGCATGATGTTCACATAAATCTGAGGCAGATTAAGAGGATTTTATGTGAAAGGGGATTATTCGGATTTGGGTGATGTATTTAACTTTATTCGCAAGCAGGTTTTGCACTCTGGGCATCTTCGTGGTTATCTATCGATGTACGCAAAATGCAGAATAAATGGATTTTATGTGAAAAAAAGAGTATGTGCGTTTTATTTTAAAAGAGCTTGATCCGGCAGGAGTGGAAACGAGATGATCGAGACGTCTTGATTGGAGGTTATATTGAAGCGGTGAAGCAGTAAGGGGATGCCCAAGAGTAGTTTACCAAGGCTTTCTTTAAATTACTAATTATGAATTAAACAATCAAATCTCTGAAGTTTTTTAACCGTTAAATTAGATTAATAAACCAAGCGGGAATCAACCATATATCACGCAAACAGCGGATTTGGAAGTTGCAATTGAATGACCAAAAGTACGCTATAGTCACCTGATTTTATTGTTGCATTGCTACGGAAAAGTTTTGGGTTATAACGCAAAACGTTTGCAATATAACGCAAACGTTTTTGGTTATAACACAAAAAAACATGACTTTTTTTAATATTAATATTTTTAACTAGTAGCCTAAATACAGATAAAAAAAATGTATGAAAAGAAAATCAATTAAGCTATTAGAAACATACATAACGTACTCTTGCACCTCATGTTTTAAGCATTTTTGTTAGCCTAATAAACGATATTCCGTTTTCCGGCTTTAACTTTTAATGGAAGTAAGGTAGTATGTTAATGACACACTTCTGATGTCCAGTAAACAGACAATGATGCACACCGATTATTTTTGTGGTTAGAGCATTTTTATAAATCTCATTAATAGCTAAGAAAATGCGTCAGTTCAGCTGCAATGTACTGGTTTAGCCTTTTGGGTTGATGGCAACTGTTGTACATGCCTTGGTTTACCAGATTTCTATACGGGGAGATTTTTAATTCATTTTCCAGTGCTTGCATGTATCCATATAATGTGCAATGGGACAATACATCAATGGGTTGATAAATTTAACACTAGACAAGACAGACACATCCAGTGTGCTTGGATCGGTGGACTCTAGGGAACAATGCACACCCCTAGGATTTTCAGGTTATTTTTGTCTGTACTAGCTATTGATTATTATTTTGTATCCACTTAATGTGCAATGGGGCAATTCACTAATGGGTTAAAAGCTCTAAAACTAAACAAGGTAGGCACAACTAGTAAAGTGTGCATTGAACTGTGGACAAAGAACAATGATGGAGTTGATTATTTTCATATAACCATAAACCTCAAAGTGGATTATTCCATTCATAACACAGCTACAGTAACAAACAAAAAAATAATACAATGAACCAGTCATGCTTAATTTCTTAGAAGAAATGGGTTTCAATTTGTATTTAATGATGTTCCAACATCTTCTTAAAACTATAGTGCGTATAAGAACAGAAAGTCTGTGCAGGCCACTCAGTTGAAGCAGTACGTTCCTTAAGTCTTCACAGAAATTGTGAACACACAGGTGCGTACGTTTTGAAAACCAAGGAGAATTATGCAGATAAGAATAACTTAATTTATAAGTAAAAGGTCACATACCACAAACGTATTTGAAATGTTGAAATTATTGTACATTTGTATAAAACTGTTATTAGGTTGCCAGAACTACCTGTGCAGTTATCCCAAAATAATCAGCACCCATCTGACATCTCTGGACCAATAAAAACAGTATTTACCAAAGCCATGGTATAATGCATTATAGATGACAGCTTCAAGTAAAGTGTCACCCATATTTCTTCTGAGATTTGGGTGAGTCATGGACGGATAACAACCAACAGCAAGAGAAGAAGTCCTTGAAGCCCAGAGGGAAAATACAAAACCAGAAGGCAGCTTTTGTCCCTTTTTCAGTGGCTACAAAAGCACCGAAAACAGGGAATCCGTCAGAGACTTACAAAGCTAGGGATGGGCAATATGGCCAAAATGTCATATCACAAATTTTTTGGTTACAATCACGATCCTCGATATAGGAAGGCTGAGCCCTGCCAGCACAAACTCCCTGCAGGCCCTGAAATGCTCAGCACTTGGAAATCTTTACTGTTTTTTGTTAAAAAAAACACTCTGCACAGATCTATAATATAAGAAAAAACCAGTCAGTGAAATAAACTATAGTTGACAATTTTGCACAACAATGGGGTACTAATTGGGTCCACTGTGCTGCTGCTCTGGCTCCATCACACCAGCTTCAAGGAGGCCCTTCCTGACAGCCTGCAAAATCTAAAGCCCACAACATGCCGACACACATCACATGGCACTATGCTAGTAAAGACAATGAGTTACGCAACCTTCTACTTACTGGGAGTTAATACCATGACTCATCAAAAAGTGGGCTTTTCGGTTTGATAATCGAGCCAAAATGATAGCTAACAAGCTACTTAAGTATATTTTAATCACGCCCAAATAAAAGTGACCTTTACAGCATTTTTAAACAGTATTTATCTTTGAACCCAACATCCATATTTGGTTCTTAGATCAACAAGATATACATTTTCTATTGAAGTTAAATCTCAATTTACATTTATTTTAGAAATTAAGAAAGGCACATAAAATCACATAAAAATGACATGCGTGAGTGTAATAAAGTTAAAAAATAAGAGCACTTTTCTTAAGAGACACTGTGGGTGGGCCAACAATATTTTATTCCTAGCACAAGTGCCAATTGTTGGCAACTAAAACAGGAGCATTTTAATTGCTCTCTGTAAACACTGGACTGGCACAGCGCCACACTCCACCGTATAATCGAGTTGTACAGTATTTTCACCCTCTTAAATCAAACCGAAAAATAGAATGCGATTTGAGTCTGACTCCTTACAGAGCATACCTGAAGCACTACTGACTTCATAGCTTGTATGCCTGGGCCAAACGTAGGCGTCTCGACAGTAAACCTAACGCCTACCTCTAACTTCACAGATATAGGCACTGAGTCACAGACTAATACAGGAAAGATAATTACTCTGCCAAGGAATACTCAAACACGTACTGCCTTGCAGGAGACAAAGCATGAGTACACAGAAGTACAGTTGCTGAACTGAGGCTTAAATGGTAACATTTTAAAAAGGATGACACCAGTTATAACATTACTAGATCCACTCAAAAATACTCAGACAAATAATACAGGCTAGGCTGCAAACCATCTGTTATGAGCAGGATGATTGATCTGACCAGACTCATTTGGACGGAAGCAATTCAGTAGAAATTTTGTCAAATTGCATTTGCCTTCAAACAAATTGAATATCCAAAGACATATGCCCCATTTGATCCATTAAATGTTTTCCAAAAGACTATTTTAGGATCCTCAGTGTCTAGCCTATACCCCGACTCTCCTTTACACATTATTCCTAGCTAAACTTCACCATAGTCATTGACAAGTCAATGTCAAACATGCTGTGGGTTGAGAATTCATACGTGGATTATTTTTCAACCAAGGATCAGTTTCTTTTCTGACTACATTTCTATTCAGTTTCCTTACATAAGAAATTAGAATCCAAGCACTTTCCAGCATTCAGGAACTTGACAGTTACTCATTTGGGTTTGTTCTGCTCTAATCAACTGACTTTTCTAACAATAGCCAGTTACCCTGTTAATGCAGACAGTACTCTATTTTAGTAGATTTGAGTGCCATCTTGGAAACAGTCCAACAATTTTAATTATCCTCCTAAAAATGGGTGGGATTTTCTACCTCAATTTTAAACACAGCTTGAGTACTTTTAATCAGAATTTTAATTGATCTTTAATGTGTTGCCCCCCCCCATCCTGGGTTATTCCTGACTAGCATCCATTGCTTCCAGGATAGGCTCCAGACCCTCACAATCAGTGAATGACTGCTAGATAGATTGATGGATGGATGGATGGATGGATGGATGGATGGATGGATGGATGGATGGATGGATGGATGAGAGGTAAGGAGCATGTGCTGGTACAGCGCGTTGCTGCACCTACCACATGATGAACCACCAGGATGGATAGATGAATTTCAATTCACAGGGGAGATCGTGACCAATTATAGACTTGAGTCCAATTTGATTTCTAGAAGTTTCCTGTAAAATAAAAGGATAACGGTTTAGTGTAAGCAAGAAATAGCTGGCAGATATATTAAAACTGAAAGAAGCACCATCAAAATTAAATGACCCTTTGCTCAGATAAATATGTATGGGTGCAAAACTCCTCCAGTATAAATTCCATACATAATATTCACATGCAAATTCGATTACTAATACTAAAATCTGTCAGATTTGATTAATAAACCTTTGACAGCCACAACTAAAAAAAAAGCTTGTTATATCCATTTCAGGAATATAGTTAAGGGCATATCATTCTTGTCTTACAAGTACACAGAGAAACGATCAATACAGAAATCATTCCTCACTCATTTGAAGAACTTCATTACAACCCTGGAGTAGTTTCTGACGATGTGTCATGTACTGTAAGGCATTTTGTCATTTCATCTGAATGAATCAACACAACAGTAGTCTTCGATCTTCCTCATACAGTAGTATGCAAGGTCTGGGCATGGGCAATTATTTTCTGTAGGGGGCCAAAACTGACCCTCGTCATGGCAAAAGGGGCCATTTTTTATGATTACATTAATGTTTCAGGAATGCTGCTATAGCGGACCTGCTAAGCAATAATATTTAATAATAAATATATAGTAGGAAAGGTTTGCAGAGAAAAATCTGTTCTCTTCATAGATTTAAAAATATCTTCATACAGAAGAGAAAAACTACTTTTTCTTTAATGATTGTGTGAGCCAGAAAAACTAGCCAGATATGGCTGGCAGGCCAGTTTTTGCCCAGGTCTCACTAAGTGGGGAGTCTCTGATGAGCAGTTTAACCCTTTTCAAACAGGGGCTGAAGGAAACAAAAAAGCTTTTTGGAACCGCGAAAATGACCCCACCCTCACTGGACCAAGCCAATTAGAAGCTGTACAGGTTATGCTCATCCAAAGAACTCAGTTCTATGACCCTGAGGATAATCTCTGTCCTGTCCTTTTGTGGTCTACTGCAAAGTGTGGACCTTTGCTTTCAATGGTTGCTTGGTGATTTAACAAAAGGTTTTTTTGATAACCAAATAAGGCAGAATACCCCCTGCCAGCTTGATTTGAAACAGGTACCTTGCTGTTTCCAAAGGGAAGGGGGTAGATCAGCAGTTGGAAGCTTATTAATCACGTAACAAGTCTCAGATGTGGTGCGAAACTGATAGTGATAAATTTAGAACATGATCTGGATAAGCGCAGACCGCTCAGCCCACTTGTTTCCTGGGATATTTAATACTCAAGTGTTGAAATTATCCATCCATCCATCCATCCATCCACTGTTTCTGGTCAGGGATACAGAGGGGCATGGAGCCCATCCAAGGCAATGCAGCGTGAAAGGCTGACTGCCTACGCCCTGGACGGGATGTATGTCCATCACAAGGGGCGATACACACACTATGGTCAATGCCAGGAAGTGTAAGTCTATATCTCTGGCCTGCAGGGAACGCGTATGACACAGGAGAATACACAAAATTCCACACAAGCAGATTGGCGGAAGGATTCTGAATCCCAATCCTGGAGGTGTGAGGCAATGGCACTACCAGCTGAATCACCATGCCATGTACAAATTATGTCTGTATGAAATTACCCATCACTGATCTGAATGAAGAACTCTGTGACGCAACCCCCCAGCAACCTTTAACCGTTTTCTTTGTTCCGATATAAAATGTTCCTACTTATTTCTATTTTTAGTCGCATTTCCATTCCAGTGCTCACAATAAAAGTGTTTGGAAAACAGTAAATAACGAAATAAAGGAAGTATGGCTTTTGTACCTACAGAGCTGTTTGGTTTTCAGACCAAGATCATTTGCTTACTTGATAAATAAATACATAAACAAGACTTCTTGGAGGAGGTAGAGAGATTGCACTTTGCAAACACAGACAAAATATTGTACTGTACTGCATACTACTGTCAAATAGAAGATCCATTTAAGCATAACATACTACTAGTATATTGCAAATCGTTAATATCCTTGTAAGATTTGGGACAGTACCAAATATATGCCAAAAAGAAAACAGGATAAAATGAACAATATCTCAAAGCTGGGTAAATATGTGGTAACGCTTTACATTAAGTGCACCTATATAATGTATTCATTATGCATTCAGTGCACCTTCATTTTGCATTCGTAATGCATTCATAGAACATTCATAAACATCATGTATGTATACCTTAACATCCTAACAGCTTTAATATACATTAATAAGAAACATTATATGATTATACAATTATAATGTTTGTTATTAATGTATATTACAGCTGTTAAGGGATGTTAGGATGTTAAGGTATATATACATGATGTTTATGAATGTTTTATGAAAACTTAATGAATACATTATGAAGGTGCACTGCATGTTTTATGAATGCAATATAAAAGCATTATGAAGGTGCAGTTAATAAAGCATTATCAAATATGGTTACAATGCATTTCCTAACTTTCAACTTTTAAAAATTGCTTAAATTTTGAAACGTTTAAAAGCAATCGTTTCTGTTTTCACATCAAAGCAATACTGCACATGCAAAGTTATTTTTAAATAATAAATCAAAAAAGGAACGAAACCAGCCACCTTCCGATTTTAACCGTATTTGATATTCACAGCAGGACCCAGCAGCTTCAGCCTGAAGCTCCGATTTGATCACTTATGCAGATTATCAACTTACTAAGTTTCCAACAGCCCACTAACACATCTGGAAACTTTTTATTCACAAAATAAAAGTACTCCATGTACGCAAAATATATACCTTAAAATCTATACTGAAAAATATCCATCTGCGTCCTAGTAACAGAAATACTACAATTTTAGATCAATCACTTCAACTCATTCAAAGCTATCAAACAGATGGAAAAAATAAGATTTACTTATAACTGATAATACTTACAGATTTATGTAAATAAATCAAGAGTTATGGCAACAATGCACTGGTTAAGTGTTACATTGAACGAAAGGAAAAGCCCAGAATTCACTTACTCACGCTAATGCAATCTTATGTTAAACATCCTTAGTTGGCATAATTATTCACTATGGTTCCACAAAAAATACTTAGAATACCTAGAACAAAAAACTTTTACACTGGAAAAATGCAGAAGCAATATTAACTTCTCTTAAAAACGCTGCATTTGAAACTTAAATGATACCCTAAACTTATAATATTGGAATGGAAAGGCATCAAAGTTTTTTAACTACTCGTTTTTAACTTTTTCATGCCTTTTGCTTAAATATATCAACAAGTAGAACTGTAACAAGTATCAACTGTATCTGTATCAAAATTTTTACAAAATTAAATGCAGATATCATAATGCAAATTTTTGGAATACTATAAGTACTCTTAGAAATTTATATTCAATAACCATTTATCAAGTTAATGTTTATTGTCCACCATTCTGTCCACAGTAAGTAAGCCATTGTATGACACAGAATCCTACATAGCCAGTTTTATCTGCTAAAATACTAGTGAGACTACACAGGTGTTTTATCACAATACACACACTCATTGGTAGAAGAAAGTAATCAGTATTTCAAGTGAAATTAGATTACATTTATTCAGCTTTAGTGTTATTGTGCTGAATAGGTACAGAGCCAATGAAATGCAGTTAGCATCTAACCAGGGCCAAATAAATAAAAATACAATAAATGTAATTTATAATACACAAATTATACATAAATAGCTGAAACATAAGAAAAAATAGTAAGGCATGTGTCTGTAATAGTGAGGCCTATTCTGTAATATTTTTATTGGTTCAGTATTACCAATGTTCACACAAAAACATTAGCCTGCATGTTACTCCAAGTGGTACTGAGAAGCAGCTATACAAAGGCAGCTTTTTCCTGGGAATAGACACAAAATTATCTGGTGATGAACGAACAGACATTACATTTCTGTGTGACATTTGTGTGTTAGTAGCCCAAAGATTTACAATCATGTTAACATGAATTCGTGTGTCATTCCTGCTTCACTCTGGCATACCTATAGAATACCCTGTCATTCCAATGCCGAAAAGCCCTTGTTGATCCTTCACCTGTCAATCGCCAGCTTCAGACTTTTTCCCTCCATTTTCAGCTCTGCTCCTTCCTTCCATTTTTTTTTACGTGTTGCACAACATGTGCATTTCCTCCCACACGCTCACTCTCTGCGAGCTACTTAATACTGATACGGCCCTGCTGCCAAATCGCTGCAATCTTGGCACCTATGGATAGTGGGCTGGAGAGATGTTCGCTTGCAAATGACATACAGCTCCACTGAAAGACAAAACACATCCATGATGGTATCTCTGTTGTGTGAAGCTCAGGAGGTTAGGGGACAAGATCTGCGGCTTCAAATCTTGCGGCCAGTAGAGGAGTTATATCATTGTCGGGTCATTAAGCAAGGCCCGTAACCCCAGTCTGCTCCAGGAGTTCTGAATATCGCCTGACTCCAAAACTTGCTCTCCTACTTTACAAATACAGAGGTTGATGGTTCTGTTCCAGAAAACACAATTCCAGACCAAGATTTTGTAAAGAGTCAGAGTAACAGAGTACTCGGCTGGTTGTCTGAAGCAAAATCTTGATCTGGATTTGAACTTTTTAGACCTCGATGCATCGTGATTAATCAGTTATTAAGGTGGCGATCTTCCTTAAAGACTCCTACTTCTCATAGCCCCATATCGCTATCATGTGCGGCAGGTATACGGAAATTTACAAAACATAAGATGATAGGCGAAGGCTTATGAATATTCATAAAGGAAGGACTAGCTGATTATATTTGTGCTACAGTGATGATATTTGTATTACAATGCTTCTGGGAAACTCGCCCCTGTTTTGTAGAGCAGAACACATTCTCTAATGGTTAGGAAAATCTTTGCGCTACAATGTTTTTGGGAAACACCTCTCTTTTGTAGTACAAAAAATGTTCTTTTTGCTAGCTACAGTAGAAAATGGTGAAGATTCTGACTCTGAAGTTGATAACAAGCTAGCTAAGTGCCTTTGAAATGCATGATATATTGGTCAAAAAACACTGTCTGTATCAGCCAATATTGTTTAAAAATCAAGATACTGATATTGTTAAAATGTCTTAGTCATGGAAAATCTTGCCATCCAAAATTGTAACTTTATCAATATCCAAAGTTAGCAAATACAGCTACTGAAAAAATGGAGATGATTGCACTGGCCAGTTCCCATAATGGAGGAAGAGGGAATTTGTCAGCTTATTCACCACTTAGAAGGGGTCTAAAAGTACTGGCCCATAACATGTTTATAATTAATTATTAAATCTGGCCAGCAAATCAATTCACTTTTCACAGATTAAAAATGATGTAATGTCTTTCCACTAATCTCCACCCCCCCCCCCCCCAGTCAGGTAGCACTTCCTGTATTCATGTGTTTGATTTTTTTCTTTGCAGTACGCAACCTTTTGACAATCTAGACTTGCTTGTTTGCCTTGTTTAATAATAATAATAACAAAAAATGTATGTTAAGTTTCCGTTGTAATATCTGTACGTTTTTTCAGTGAAGTTTAAAAAGGTTTGTGCTTTGTTTATCAAAATAATTGAATAATCAATTAATTGAACTGAATCATGACATACAAATACATACATGCATACACACAACTAAGACTGTGTCTCTCATGGCTGAAGAGCAAGATGGCGTAATCAAGAACTTCCCAATTACCCCACAGGGATTAATAAACTGCCTCTCTTCTCTTTCTTAATGTAGTTCCCTCTTTATGAGCTCCCGATCTTACACTCCATAAACTGCACTCTCCTTTGATTCACAGTGGACGCCATAACATGAAAAAAGCACCTTACCTCTGAACAGCAATGGCATTTATATTTCATTAGTGAACAAAATATTGACCAAAGGGGAACCAGCTAGGATCTAATGGGTACTTCATATCAGTATCTTAACCACTTCATCCATTCCAGAACCCGGGGACAATCTTCTGATTAAATCTTCATACCTGACTAAACATCAATATCTTCCTCACTGCAGCACTTCTCAGACTAACAGAAAGTCCTGGTATGTGAATGAGTGCTGTCACTTTTCTAGTTACCATTCATTTCACGCAGCTCTGCTACTAAAAAGCCACATGTGGTCACATCATGAGTTTTAAACACTAAAGACTAAATGATGCAAGAAGACAGACACTTGCAACTTTGAAAAATAAACAACATTGTACAATGTCATGAGAGCCTTCAATGAAACTGCAATATTTTGAAATGCAAAGTTAAAACACAAGGAAACCGCTTTCCCTGGGTGCATTTCCTTGATGATATACGGCTTAACAAATGGGTTCTTCAGACCCATTCACAAGGTTAAAGCCAGAGATACCGCCACAGATTAAATCTCCATCAGCCTTTACCTACTTCATTCTTTCTCTCCTTTTGCCCTAAAGACACTTAGCTATTGATCATTTTAAGTAATACACTTTTCTCCCCAATGTACTCACAAGCATACATACCTGTGTTATGTAAACATACCTTCTTGCATGCATGCATTGACAAGGCCAGCATGGACATGCTACCACATGCCTGTTACCACAAGTCACGTGAACATGCTACCCTAAAACCCACAATACCGCTGTCCATTTAATATGCCACCCACATGCCTGTATTACCGGGCATAATGCAAATCCACCCACATGCCGCCTTTGCTTCTCGCGCATCCACTGCTCAGTGGAGGCCAATAACAGAAGCACACCAAACAGGCACTTAAGAAGGTACTGGCAGCAAATCGTACACGTTAAGCAAGGAACTGTGTTTGACAGCATTGTGTGGACACATGACTGGATGTCAGACGACAAAAAACGTGTAAAAAACATGCTTTGCTATGCGATTGTCCTCCCAAACTTATCAGTCCACAAAATGGTGCTCAAATAAAATACAGTAATATCGCAATACTACGATACAGCAACTTGTGAAAGAAAACAGTGGCCTGGTCACACAAACCTTTTTGACACAGACACGAACTAAAAAAACTATAGTCAATTAAATCTGACTGTCGTATGGAATGATAATAATAATTATAATAATATTCGTACCTAATACACACTGACGAACATTTCAATCTAGGCTCTTGAGAGTGTGACAGCCCACGCACGCAGTACGCGAACTCACTGACCACAAGCTTTATTAGGATTATTCAAGATGGATAATTAAAAAATTACAAAAACATCAGAGCATTTCAATGTGTGTCCGTGTGTTAGAATTAATAAGTACGACGCCAGATGTTTTCCCTCATCTGCATGAGAGGGATGTGAGACAGGCAGCCGTCACAGCATTGAGAAGCTGCGCACACATCAGCCGCTCAGTCACATCTATGTGTCTTTATCAAAGATCCGTGGTAAATACCCGCATCTTTACTCCACCTGTGCAATTCAGTGGCGCTTCTATGTGAACTCCTAAATCTTATAATCTGTTAATTACTTACAACATTAAGATAATCAATAAACATATAGTATCTATGTTGCATCTACCCCCACTGCAAACAACGCATAAATGCATCGCTTTCCAGCGATATGCACTGATAACATTATCTCCTGATGCGGCTACCACCGCAGCACTGGGATCTTTAATGATCGTTTGCGAGCTTGGCTAGCTTGCAACGTGAAATTGAATATAATTGTCAACCTAATCACTACAGGTTCTCAGGTATCAAAGAATTAATTACGATTTTATGATCTCACAAAGGAACGACCTGGCAAACGCAGCATCAACCATCACGCTGTCAAGAAAGAAAAAACAACAGTTCAAACCATGTCTTTAACCCTCATTTGCACTTACCTCTTTATTCAGGCGGTTTGCATCAACATATTGGTACCTAGATTACGCGACGCATACCAAGCCAGGCATCCAGAGCGTGGTGGGGAACATGAGCACAGTTCTGCGTGTCTGCGATTTCCTCACTCGATAGAGAAATAACGGGTTTCCTCTTCTCCGGTAACGGTGCGCTTCATCCCGTACTGCATCGCCTTGGAATTTCTTGGAATTTGGAAGTTCCTACCAAAGTTGCAACTCCGCCTATCTATGCAGATGCAGGAGGCATGAAGTCACTGCGGTTCATCCCCCCACCCTCCACCCCCGCCGTTACGACTATCGCGAGACCGGTGGAACAAACCGTATAACATTCATAAGAACGTAAATGGTAAGAAACGTCTATGGTGACCAAAATTTTGCGATACGTTTTTGGTACGTCTTTGCGTATAGTAATTGGGAAATTATTTCATGGATGGCATGTTCTAAAAGCCTCCATTTATTTACTGTGCAAAAGAAATTGCAAAGTTTTTATTTTTTAAGATCGCCAGAAACGATTGAAAAGTGTTGTTAAAGACATGAAATTTTGATATTTGCATATTTACTTGAACCGTTACACCACTTCATGGTAGAGTGTGACGTGCATTACGATTCAGCCTATGTCGGATTACGTGTGTGCTAAACTTACCTGCAGTTCCCTGGTTCCCTGTCTCTTTTAGTGCACCTGTCTCCTTATCGACGTGCCTGAAGGAGCTGGATACTCACTCCGCCCCCATACAGGTATCACCGCTCCCTGCTGGTCTTGACAACTGCTGTACACATAATGACTAGGGGCATTGCCTAGCTACCCCAGCCTTATTTCTGTTTTGTTGCTTGTTTTCAAACAGGTATGCTCTGAAGCATCAAGTCATTCAATGATTTTATCAATTTTTGCCTCAGCACAGGAAGGTTTTGCCGAAGCGTGCTTCATTTTCTGTTTGTTATTAGTATTATTAGTAGAATTATATTTTGATAACCAGGGTGTGCATTGACAGAAATTGACACCACAATTTTCCCAAAGTCAACCATTAGCACGATGCCTATACTCACAAAACTCTCAAAGAATTTCACCTTCTATAAGAGTACAATGGAAATGGAGCGTTGCCGAATTACAGAAATTTCATCTTAGTTGGAAAAACAGATACGAGTCACTTCCCGCAGAGCCAGTCCAGCTTCCATCCCAATTGATAAGAACATAAGAACTATACAAACGAGAGGAAGCCATTCGGCCCATCAACCTTGCTTGGGGAGAACTTAACTAATAGCTCAGAGTTGTTAAAATCTTATCTAGCTCTGATTTAAAAGAACCCAAGGATTCAGCTT
>JAABNX020000251.1:4773-15144 GCA_015163995.2 Mormyrus lacerda | reverse complement strand
ACAAACACTAAAAACTGGACCCTGTGCTACTCGTCAAAATGTAAGGGTGACCCAGAGCACAGGGATGAGTACATTATGTGTGTCATTTGTAGGAGGTGGTTTCACCTTAAGTGTATAAAGACAACTGACCATTTAGTCATTGCTTGTACCGACTACCACAAATGTCTAATGTGTTCTAGGTGAATCAGTGAATGTGGCATTTTGACTGGCAATCTTTCATATCTATAAAAAATTATGAATATTAGTTTTACATACTAGGAGTTACTAACAACAAAAGTTGTGCCAACTTATTCTCTTTCGTTCAGATGGTTTATCTTTCATATGGGTAAAAACTTTAAAATTTGAGTAAAACTGTCACGATTCCGGGCGGCTCGGGTGCAGGAACGAGGCATAGTACAAAAGAAAGGGTGGACGACCAACTGGCGGCTTCCAGGAACAAAATGGGGTTTATTAAATAAAACACAAAACACTAGAGACACAACAAAACCAAAATGACCACGAGGGGTCAAAAACTAAAGGGGATAAATAAAGATTAAACAAAGATAAAACAAAGAACAAAAAACTGGGCAGGAAGCAAAACACACTTCACACAAAACTTCTTAATACAACTCAACTCAATCACTACAACAATCAATGAACTACTAGGGACTAAAACTCAGACAGGAACTTAAATACAAAACTGAACAAGGTAATGACAGGCAGGAATGAACAGACAATTAACCAATAGGGGAAGGTGCAGGACAACGAGCAATCAGGAAAACACACGAGGGCAGGAACAAGAACGGGCAACAGGTGAAACTAATAAACTCACAGAACTGAACAGGGAAACAGAAACTAACACTTGTGAATACAGACAGGTATAAACACAAGCAAGGGCACAAGGGACAAAACCAAATACAAAATCTGACACAAGAACTAAAAAAACTCAAATGAAACACTAGGGAGCAAAATACAAAAACAGGAGGTAGGATTCAAACACAAGACAAGGACCACAGGCAACCACATGCTGAACACATTGAGACATGTGGCCAGACAAGTAACAGAGGAGAACAAAGACTAACGTGAAGAATGGGATGACCAGCAGCACCTGCTGGCCAAATGGGGATGGGACAGGAATTGGGACAACAGGGACTGACCCTGACATAAACATGCTAAGACTTCAAAACTGCAAAATGCATGCCAACTAATATTTATAAATGAAGATAACAAAACAGTCAATTAGCATGTTTATTTATAACATGATAGTAATAAATATTAGCAGACAGATTTTGAGGATCCCTGTGGAGAATGACAACAAACTTGACTGTGAAGTGTACCTACCAGTTGTGCCACCTATAGAAAACTGGGGGTCACAGGACTTGCTCAAGGGCCCCCACATGCACTGACACTGGGCTTGAACTGGTGACCTTTGAACCATGAGTAGAGAGGCATTGCTCACAAGGACACATGCTCAGGTGTATGGAACATAAGCTGAATAATTTCCTAACACAAAAACGCTGTTTACAGAGTTTTGGCAGTGTTATAGTCCACATGTGGCAATATGTAGTTCAGTGGGATAAACCTGTGCCTCTGACCCAAAGATTTACTATTCAAGCCCAACCAGCACACAATGGGTAAAGCCTTAGCATGCTAAACTGAAATTTCAAAGTCTTTACACATATGAAACATAAATCTTAAGAAAAGTCAATAGGTTTGAACAACTTTTGTTGTTAGCAATTCATAGTATGTACTATGGAGATGAAAGATAAATTATCTGAACCAAAAATAATTACTCAGCATAACAATAGGTGGTTTTCTTCAAAAGTTAAAAGTTTGAGGTGCCCTCAGAACTCCAAAATATAGTGCAATAAGTTGCCTTAAATTTTAAGTTGTCTTAACTTTTTGTTTTTCATAGTGCACGGATTGGCGCATTAACTGACTACTCGGGGAACAGTATGCCCCTAAAATGCAATTAAAAACAAATCACAAACAGTAGGCCTGTATACCAAATAATCTCACAGTCACAGAATTTTAGAACCTTACCTACCTAAGAACGCACTTCTTAGATCCTTAATCTTACGTAGTCCAACAACATTCGCCCCTTCTGCCGACTAAAAAACTTCTAATCCAACGTGTTAGTTTCCAGTAATGGTGGGCGGATCGATCCAAGTATCGATAATAATGTTGGTATTGATATTGATCAATATCCGTTTAATGAGATTGATACTTTAGTTTCCATTTCTAAATGGCTGTCACAGCGCAGAACAAGCTTTGCTCCTCCTCAGTCTTATGATTTGATGTTGTACTGTCACGTGACTCAGCAGCGCCAAGCAAGCAAACAGGCTCACTAGTGCGCGCACACATGCCCTGGCGGTGGCCTTTCAATTTGGCAGAGAATATCCAGGTAGATTATAGTGGTGCCAGTAATATTTTAGTCATCTTCAGCATTAGTTAATATTAAATTTTCAAAGTGCGAGTGCTTAAAACTGAAAATGTATAAATTATGCTAAGACCTTTATATCATGAATGATAGTGCTAGCATCAGGATCAAATGGTTTGGGTTTAAGTGATAATTTTTTAGTCACCGTGACCAGAATCATGGAAAGTTATTTTTTTAACTCATTATTCTTTCTGTGATTAATTAATCAAAAATTAACGTGTTATTTGATACAATGATTTCCTCACTGGTTGACCACAAACAGTGAGAGTGGGATCCCGTATGTCAAACACCATCACTCTCAGCACTGGAGCTCCTCAAGGATGTGTTCTGAGCCACCTGCTCTATACGCTCTACACCTCCGACTGTGTTGCCTCCAACAGCTCCAACACCATTGTGAAGTTCGCGGATGACACAGTGGTAATTGGACTCGTCACCAACAACGATAAGTCAGCTTACTTGAGGGAGGTGGAGAACCTGTCGGTGTGGTGTAGGTCCAACTGCCACAGTCTGAATGTCAGCAAAACTAAAGAACTGATAGTGGACTACAGCAAGAAGAAGCAGCGCTCCTTCTCACCCCTCCAGATCAACAGTATTCCAATAGAGAGGGTTTTCAACATCAAGTACCTTGGTGTTCTGTTCACTGAGGACCTCACTTGGCACTCTCATGTCAGCACTCTGGTCACCAGAGCAAGGAAGCGGTTATACCACCTATGACAGCTGAGGAGATTTAGGGTCACTCCAACGATCCTAAAAATCTTCTTCTCAGCTGCTGTGGAGAGCATCTTGACCATGAACATTACAGTATGGTTTGGGAACTGCTCTCTAAAGGACCGCAAAGACTTGCAGAGGGTGATCAAGGCAGCCCTCCCTGCTGGACACCTACAATAAACGCTGCAGGTCCAGAGGTACCAAGATAATTAAGGACTCCTTACACTGCCTGTTCCACAGACTCCTCCAAACTGCCTGTTCCGCAGGACTGAGACATTTTTTTCCCCCAGGCCATAAGGCTTCTCAATTTAGACTAACTCTGGTCCTTCTGTACACCACGTACGTTTCCACTGACTGCCCAAATACTGTACATTTGCACTATATTTCAGATTTTGGACTATTTAGTTAGATTCTTGATTTTAGATTGTATATTTGCATTGTATATTTTAGATTATATACTTGGTTCCATAGGTGGTATTTATATATTGTAATTTCTCTTTTTTACTCCTACTTTACTTCTTACCTTCTCTTCTTTTTCTCCTATTTTTTACACAGCCAAATAAGGGTGACACAGAGATACATTGCATGTTGTACTGTATGTGACAAATAAATCTCTTGAATCTTGAATATTATCCCATTGTAAAATGAATACATTTACTGGAATTGAAAGAAATATATTGAATATAATATAGCTCAGATTTGATTGACTATAATTACCCTTTTTCTGTTAACTATTTCTTGGAACATGTGTACACTTTATTTTTTATTGTAATTTGTTTATTGTATTTTCACTGATAATTTTTTATTTAAAAATTTTTTCAAACCTGGTTTTCTAATTTTGTGCACTTTAAGAAAAAGACATTTTGTGTTACTCGTGTTTTATAATAAAGTATTTGCTTTACTTATTTGCCAAAATTCTGTCCTGGTGTCATGCCCTGCTTGTCCGAGCCTCCCATGTGCCACGCCCCCTTTATTAACCTCTTGTGAAATCCCGATGTCACCAGCTGTTTCCTGTTATTTCTAATTGATTCTGTGTATTTCAGTCCACGTTTGAGGTTGTTTCCCTAGTCCTGTCATTAACATCCCCTAGTTGCTGATGGCTGTTTATGCTCCAGATTAGAGCTGTAATCCGCCTTAAAAGTTAGGCCCGACAAGGCCCGAACCCGACAGAATTCGGCCCGAGCCCGACAAGTACATATTGATCGACAGCTTTTTAAAAGCCCGAACCCATTTACAGCCCGACATTATTCAAATGCTCACGTGTCAAGAATGAGTCAATGATACATTTTTTTTAACATCATTTATTCCAGAGGCTAGTCTCCGTTTCACCTCCTCAGCATCCATTTTCGCATCTTTCTCGAAAACCCGTCGGGTTCGGGCAGAGATCTTCAGCTCTACTCCAGATTGTATCCTACCCTCATTAAACCCAAAACTCCAAAAACACTTAAAGATAATGAAAACTAGTTCAGCTTTAGCAATTTGATGATGCATCCACCTTAATTATTAAAAAGTATCAATATCAGTATCGACGAT
Organism: Mormyrus lacerda; assembly: GCA_015163995.2. Lineage (NCBI taxonomy): Eukaryota > Metazoa > Chordata > Actinopteri > Osteoglossiformes > Mormyridae > Mormyrus > Mormyrus lacerda. The sequence goes on along the minus strand of JAABNX020000251.1, from coordinate 10,484 downwards.
ATTGAACCTGTACTTACTTGGTATCGGATCAAAACCAAATCTTGTGGTATCGCACACCACTAGTTTCCAGGGGCTGTCGGTTACATTAGCCATCTCCTATGCAATCGAACAATAACTAATTGATGACAGCGATTGGATGGACACCGATTGGGATACGACTGGAGCTTGGCACAAGTCCAGGGGGTTTCCTACATAGAGGTTCCCTTATTCAGAAGACGGCGTCTGCAAATGTTGGAAGAGGTAACTCTTTTTGTTTCCGCTCTGTTGTTAGCTACAGTACTTCAGACCTCTTCGTAAAAAGTAAACATTTGTCATGATCTAATATTTTTTTACCAAAGAGACAGTGTTGACATGTTATAGTTGTGAAGAAGACTTCAGGGAGGTCTCTGCCTATATTGCGGAGGAACCGGGCATAACATCTCTGCCTGCCCCATCCGACCCGGCCAGGAAGAAGCTCCCCTTCCAGTAGGTGTCTCGTCCTTACCTCCCGTTGCCGTTTCTCAAATCACAGTGCCGGTGATTCTGGGGCATGAAGCCCCATATCAAGACTACAAAGATGTCTTCAGTAAAGAGAAGGCATTTACCCTACCACCGCACCGGGACTCCGACTGTTCTATTGAACTCCTAGATGGCACTACCTTACCTCGCGGCAGGTTGTACCCTGTTTCCTTACAGGAGGAGGAATCTCTTGAGGCGTATATCCGAGAGGGGCTGAAACAGGGGATCATTCAGCCCTCCACTTCACCCGTCACCGCCGGGTTTTTCTTCATCAAGAAAAAAGACGGTGGTCTATGCCCGGTGGTGGATTATCGGGCGCTGAATGTGATTACCGTCAAAAGGAGAGAACCTCTGTCCTTAATCCCCTCCGCCTTGGAACATCTTTGAGAGGCGGTGATTTTTACTAAGTTAGACCTACGTAGTGCCTATAACTTGATGAGAATCCGAGTTGGGGATGAATGGAAGTATGAGTACCATGTGATGCCCTATGGGTTGGCTAACAGCCCGTCTATCTTTCAGGCCTTTATGAACCACGTTTTCCACAACATGTTATACCAGTTTGTAGTGATCTACATTGATTTTGATTTACCCTCGAAGCAGGATCATGTTCGCTACGTGTGCCAGGTGTTGCAAGGACTCTGAGATCATCACTTATATGTCAAAGGTGAGAAGTGTGAGTTTCATCAAAGCTCCGTTAAGTTCTTAGGGTACGTTATCCAGCACGGGGCAGTGGCTATGGATGACCCAATAATGGCTACTACACAAAACTCTTAAAGACTTACAGCGATTTCTGGGATTCACTGATTTCTATCGCCGATTCATTCGCAATTTCAGCAAAATAACTCTTACCTCACTCACTCGTGGAAAACCTGTTCGGCTCAGCTGGATACCAGAAGCCAAACGCACCTTTACCAAGCTGAAACAGGTTTTCTGCACAGCACCGGAGTTAAGACAACCCCACCCTGATCTCCCGTTCGAGGTAGAGGTGGATGCGTCAGAGGCAGGAGTAGGTGCCGTTTTGATCCAGCGTGACCCTGAGACAGGACGACGACACCCCTGCACATACTTCTCTAAGAAGTTGCCGTCAGCCGAGCGGAACTATGAGGTGGATAACCGAGAACTGTTTGCCACGAAATTAGCCTTGGAGGAATGGTGCCATTGGCTTAAGGGAGCACGGCACCCCTTCGTGGTGTTGACCGATCATCGTAATCTGGAGTACCTTTAGTCAGCTAAGCGACTCACCTCTCGCAAGACTCGTTGGGTGCAATGGTTCGCTCGCTTCACATTTCAGGTGAGCTATTTCTACCGCCTAGTCTGTTGTATGTGTCGCCTTCTCATCGTCAGGGTTTGCTGCAGTGGATTCATGCACAACCAGGGATGGGATATTCCGAGGTGTCTGCCACCCAGGTTCTTGTGGCACGGTGGTATTAGTGGTCCGTTTGGCGACGACAGGTCCAGGCGTTTGTGGATAGCTGTCCTGACAGTCCTTCAGCCTTTACCTGTGCCCTCCAGACCCTGGTCACACGTCGCAATGGACTTTATCACAGATCTGCCCCAATCCTCCGGTAAGACCACCATACTCACCATAGTGGATCGGTTTCCAAAGATGTGCCGGTTGGTGGCCCTTCAGAAGCCTTCCGCAGTGGACCACGCGAAGATCCTAGTAAATGAGCTTTTTCATTTCACCTGTATCCCTGAGGATCTAGTCTTTGACAGAGGACCCCAGTTTATGTCCCGGGTGTTTCGGGAGTTCTGTTCCAAATTACGGGTGTCACTTAATCTGACTTCAGCTTATCACCCTCAGGCTAATGGATTGGCGGAACGCACCAATCAGAAAGTTTCCAATGCTCTATGTCAATTAAGTAGAACTTCCGCCCAGATTCGGACCCTCCTGGATTTGTGTAGATGCCAGGGAAAGCTCCAGTACCTGGTGGATTGGGAAGGGGACACCCCAGATGAACATTGCTGGGTCCAAGCCTCCGACATGACCAACCAAGCAATGAAGACCGCTTTCCACTAAGCTCATCCGGAGAAACCTGCCCCTCGTCCCAGGGGTCGACCCCGTAAACGTCATCGGCCTCCCGGAGGCGGCTGTCAACGGGGGGGTACTGTCACACCTCCGCACAGGTGCAACCCAGCTCCGGTCTATCAACTAGCTTTATAAGCGTAGCCAACACTGAAGCACCTCGTGAAGTATTGAGCTGTTGTCCCATTGCCTTACTGAGCGTATTTTTTGTCTCGTGTCTGCCCGCTTTCCCGTACCTCACCACAGAGTCAGGGAGTCCAAGAAACGAGCCTTTAATACGCACAGCGGGGTAAACTGGAGAGGATCAAGCACTTCACAGGACGACATTAATGACAGGTCTGTTGGACTGGGGAAAGACACATACTGATATACACATGACAAGCTGAACTCAACGAGCAACAGGTGGAAACAATCGGGCATAAACACAAGGTAACAAGGTGGGCGTGGCACACAGGAGGATCGGACGGAGCTGGGCGTGACAGTTGCGAGCTCAGAAAACAATGATAAACAAAGTAAAAAAAATAAATAAAAAATGTGATTTGGTCGTAAGAACATTTACAACAAAAAGATCTGAATGGCAAAAAAAGTATTTTGTTGAATACAACTCACAGTGTACTGGCTTAGTCATGTGATTTTGTTATAATAAATATCGAGGTATTTATAAAACAAAAATTTAGTTCATAAATTGTTTACGAACCCGTCTTCGAGTAATTTAAATGGCAAGGATGAAAATGATTGCAATTGTCTCAGAGAACGTATGCAACGCTCATGTAAAGGCAGCAGAGGTAAAACTTTAGACTGATTTTAAAACATACAAGAATCTATTAAAGGAATAATTCAAATTGCAACGGTTGCTTGTCCTATGACAGAGTAAAAATATTTTGGCAAAGCTTCATGCTATAATGTCCATACAGAATTGAAAGAAAGGAAAAGCCTTGTTTTAATATAGCTGACTTGCGATGTAAGAATTGGATGTGCATAACATGTAATGTCGGTATTAATTTTGCACATAATCCAGCCCTGTAACATACTACAGGCATTTTTCAAATTCGGTACAAAAAAACTCCTGCCTCCCACTGTGATGTCATTCAGCACTGGTGCCAGTTTTTATGCAAGTGGAAAAACAACACCTTGAAGTATCGTACTTTTGGTACTTTCTCCAAGTACCAAAAGTTCATTACCTGGTATGGTGGAAAAATGCACTCTAAGGCCAGAGTGGTGGAAATTTTAATTGGTAAATCAATTCAGTTATGTCTCCAAAGTTATATCTGATAGAAATGGCAGACACTTGATTGTCTCTGGGATGCTGTCTCATAATCCCATTCTATTACTTAATATTTATGCCCCAAATTTTGACGATCCTCATTTTATGAATAAACTGTTTGAGCTCCTCCCTTCATTTAATAACAACCTGCTTGTATTTGGAGGGGACATCAATTATGTAATTGACCCCAATGTAGATCATTCTAATCTACATACTTTGATTCGATCATGAATGTCAATTTCAGTTTCTCATTTCATGTCTAACAATGGGGGCATAGATCCTTGGGGATTCTACAACCCCCACACTAAGCAATACTTTTTTTTATCACAGATGCTCTGATTTCTCTAATATTGATAATTTTTTTATTGATGCCAAACATCTCCAAAGTGTTATCTGCTAATTGTCATCCTATTGTTATTTCTGATCATGCCCCTCTTACTTTCGATATTCAGTTTCCTCCACAACTTTGAAAAACAATTCTTTACTTCTCTTGGACACTGAATTCAATAGATCTGCTATTGATGTCTTTAACATCACTAATTGGAATGAGATGGACCGGTCTCCTCTTCACTGCTATCGGAATCTCTTGAAGCATATGTACAGGGACAAATTATTTCTTACTCTGCATACCTCAGTAAAACCCACAAACCCAAAATGCAAGAGCCTTCTACCAACATTAGTAATTTGGACCACTAATTGGCTACTTTTCCCTCTCCCAACCTATTCAAACACAACGTTGAGCTGCAGACTGGTCTCATCACAACCATTGATGCAGAGCGTCTACTTTATGCTCCTTGTCACAGATTGAGTAATGACGCTTGCACACAAGCACACAGTGCAACGGCAACCAGTTGCCGGCAAATTTAAATACCTCAGCTGACCGATCGCTTGTAAGCTGTTAATCCCCTTTATTCATGGTTAATGTTGATTTATGTTACGGGTTTCATCAGTCAGGTATGTTATTCATCACGGCTTAGCAATGTCAGCTTTATCTAAAAGCTCAGGGTCACAGGAGGACTGGACCATTCATCTCATACCATTCCTTACTGGCAAGGCATGGGGGGCATTCATTGATATGGATCCAGACAACAACTTGAACTATGACCAGCTGAAAGAGGCCATTCTCAAGAAATATGAGATTAATGCTGAGACCCATCGCTTGCAGTTCCGTGCCTTGGAGACCAGGCCGAGTGAGACGCCACAAGAACTGTACATCCAGCTGAAGGACCTCTTCTGTAAGTGGGTCAAGTTCGACCAGTGCACCAAAGAAGACCTCATGGAAACCTTAGTGCTGGAACAATACCTTCGAGTCCTCTATCCAGAGGTGAAGACTTTGGTCAAAGAGCGCAATCCCAGCACTGCAACAGAGGCCGCTCAGATGGTGGAAAACTATGTCGCAGCACACAAGGGCTCCAGGAGCTACCGCTATGCTGGAGTGCTGGATCATCATGCCAGGTGTAAGTCTGATGGTGTTGGTCGAGGAGCTGGTTCTGACACTATGCCTAGCCACAGTAGGAACGCATTGCCCCTCCCCACAGGAAGTTCCCAGCCCAAAGCTATTTCTTGTTATAACTCTGGGAGGGAAGGTCATAAGAGCCCTGCTTGCCCCCTCAGAAAGCCAAAACAATCTCACCTATGCTATTTTCCTAACTCCATTCTGTCCCTTAAGACCCAGGGAACCTGCTATTACGGTTAACTTAAATGGTAAACCTGTCACAGCTTTAGTGGACACAGGTTGCACCCAGACATTGGTGCAGGCTGACTTAGTTCCCCTTGAGTGTAAGAACTGTGAGGACAAGCTAATTATTTGTTGTGTGCATGGGGAACAAAGTGAGCACAGTACCGCTGATGTCTATGTTGAGCTATGTGGACAGACATACATGCTTAGGGTAGGGCTAGTCTCCAAACTCCCCTATCCAGTGT
>JAABNX020000250.1:0-15145 GCA_015163995.2 Mormyrus lacerda | reverse complement strand
TGAAAATAAGACCTGGGCATATTTTGGCATTTCAAAAAATATAAGACAGTGTCTTATCATCGGGGAAACACGGTAGGAACCTTTACTCTTCCTGAATGAGAGCCAGCGATGGGGCCCATTCTGACTCATTTGAGATCCCACAGTCATTCCATCTAGCTGTCAGTCTCATAAATTGTGTGTTCCTTTAATAAATAGGCATTTATGCACTCCATAGGAGTATAAATATTAATGCCAAGCTATGTGATCACCATATAGCCTCCTGGGCCATTGTCAGTGTCAAGGACAAGGTCACAGAAAATGGATTATAGATAGAGAGAAGACTAGACTTGGGCACAACATGTCCTGATCTACTTTGTTTGTCATTATTTCTTCCAGCCTTGCCCATTGTCAGTGTGTGTGTTTCTTTGTTTACACCCATGGAGTGTGGCTGATTATGTCCATGCAGAGGTGGATAGTTCAGGTCCAGAAAGTAAAAATCCAGACCAAGATTTTTTTTCAACCAACCAGTTGAGTACTCTGTGACTGTGATTCTTCATACTCAACTGGTTGGTTGAAACAAAATCTTGGTCGGGATTTTTACCTTTTGGACCTGAACTATCCACTGCTGTGTTCATCCACTTTCTATTTACTTTTCCAGTACAGGATTGCAGCGGCATGGAGCTTATATTATGCAGCGTAAGGCATTAGAACACCCTAAACGGGATGCCAGTCAGTCGCAGGGCTCATACTCCGTGGGAAATTTAGAAATGCGAAAGAGCATATATTAGGAACAGAATATGCAACGTGTGACAGTCGCTCCACAGAGGCCTGAGCTGAGTGCGCTGCCTGCTGCACCACTGGGCCTGTGCAGGTTCTAGATTGAATATATTTCTGAGTTAAGTACTGAACTTTAATGAACGTCTAAGGTCCTTTTCCATCAGGCTTTGACTGTTGTGGCTGCATTTGGTGGCCTTTGTCTAGTGTGAATATAGGGGGAGTTCCCTAGAGAGTGGCAGGAAGGTGTGGGGTTTGTACTGAAAGTGCAGTCCAACGGGCATGAAAAGCGTGAGTGGAGCTGCTTTGTTCCCATCTATGTCTCGACATGGGGCGTTGTGCCACAGATGCTGAAACGGCCCACTGTTCCGCCATCAGAGGGTGCCTCTCCAAAAAGGCTTCAGCCAATTCAGACCCAATTGTGGACTGGAGAGCCCAGAGATTCCGGCTGGCTCACTTCCTGACACGGAGACACTGATCTGGGAGAGCGTGTCACTGTGAATGCATTCCAACTAGTATCCAAAGTTTAAAGAAAGCTAGTAGGGTCCCTTTCATGAGCCTCCTTGTCTCCTCCTTGAACATCTTGTCTTTTTCAGTCAGGGTGATTTTATTTTTTGGACTATGTATGATGTTCACTGTAGGTTGTTCAGCCTGTTTTCTTTACATTTCTGAAAATCACCAAACATCCCGCCTAAGGACTGCATAGTGGAAGTAAGCCAATTCGCATGTGAGATGTCAGCCTTGTGTGAGGTGTGAGGTGTGCAGGTCCATGCAGACGCAGGAGCGTCTGCTGTAGGTACGGTGACAGACCAGCGTCAGTCCGCGTTTCGCTTCAGCTGGTAGGCATTCCGTGTCTGATGAGCATTGCAGTGATGGAGAGGGGAAAGTATCACACGGAAACGTGTCGCGTAATGTGCTCAAGCTGTAAATCGCGTCATGCTTTGGGTCTGGAATGAAGATCGGAGATCTCACGAAGTGCAGATGAAAAGGAGGTCACTCAAAAAAATATAATTGGGACGTTGTTTACATTAGACTTCGTCCTGTTGGATCTACGTCCAGCAGCAGTTGGCAGCTGATCAGCTGAAGTCTTTTTGTCTTTATGTTTTTCAGATCGACTCACGCTGCTCAACTTTGTATGTTTGCCACCAGTGCGAGTATTAGCTCTGTAACTATGAGGCTTGCAGTAAGGAAGGAGCTTTTCATGTGAATGTGAATGTTAAGGCAGCTTTTATGGGTCTTCAAAGATCCCAGAAAACCATTTTTTAAACTAAAAGTTTACAGGAAGGACACTGGTAGGAGGAGGAACTCAACCTATTAAATTTTATTGAAGGCTTCACATCACACCATATTATAGTCAAATGTGTGTGTGCTTTTGTGTGTGCGTCTGTGTGTGTGTGTGTGGGTGTGCTTTTGTGTGTGTGTGTGCGCATGTGTCTGTATGTCTGCATGTGTGTGCGCATGAGATTAGTGTGTGTGTGTGTGTGTGTGTGTGTGTGTGTGTGTGTGTGCGCTGTATCACAGGTGCTCCCTGATTTCACTACCCTTCCTACCCTGGAATTCCCTCATTGCCTGTTGAGTTCTAGTCAGTAAATCAAACAAGCTGCCTCTTTTTCGGCTGGTGGGATTTGAACCCTCCACTTCCTCAGCCTCTCTCACCCACTTTCTGTTTTCCTCTTCTGGGCGGAATCAAACGCAGCTGTAGTCATGGTCCATTTCTGTGAATCTTCTTCAGTGCCTGTCACTCTCACTCTTTCCATTGTCGCGCTGATCTGCTGGATGCATACCAACGCAAGCCCCCCCCCGCCCCCTCTCTCACAGGAAGATCTGCATCCACTGCAAGTGTGTGCGTGAGGAGCATGCTGTTCGGCCCGCACCGGGCCAGCTGGAGAGGATGATGACCAAGCTGGTGTTCGACTTTCAGCGGCACTCCATCTCCGACGATGACTCGGGGTGCGCCTCCGAAGAGTACTCCTGGGTCCCACCCGGGCTAAAACCAGAGCAGGTCAGAGCCCGACATCCGTCCGCTGGCGGAAATGGAAAGTGGGAGCGTAGGAAGAGTAGGACGGGGCAGGGCGAGTTCTCGGCAGGCGGCACGCGGAAAGGGACACGTTCCCGCTGGGATGCTGGCCCCAGATCACCGCCAGCATCTCCTCAGAGCTGCAACAGCCACCTTTACTGCGTCTCTGACTGCCAGCTGGGCCCCTTAACAACCCAAAAGCAGCCATGAATTTTTCATGGAAGCCGTGCTCCCTCTGTGGCCTGGCGTTGCGTGCGTGTGTGGTGTCAGCAGGGTCCCGGCGGGGTGTAGGGTTACGATCCCGCATCCTGACACTAACTCACTCTGCCTTATACCCCCCTACAGGTGTATCAGTATTTCAGCTGTATTCCTGAGGACAGGGTCCCATACGTAAACAGCCCCGGGGAGCGCTACCGTATCAAGCAGCTCCTGCACCAGCTACCGGCCCATGACAGCGAGGTAGGGGGGCACCAAATCTCACATGTATGCGCACACATGCACAGCATCGGGGTGTCCCTCTTGTGATCGTGTGCTGTGTGTGTCCAGCCCCAGTACTGTAACTCCCTGGACGACGAGGAGAAGCGGGAACTGCGGCTCTTCAGTCAGAAGAGGAAGAGAGAGAACCTGGGCAGGGGCTCCGTCAGGATTTTTCCCGTTACCATGATGGGCGCCGTCTGTCAGCAGGTGAGGAGCGGCGTCAGGCAGCCATCGTGAAAGAGCCCTGGGGATGATGAGCGGCAGTTTTTGGGGGCGGGTGCTCATGTTGTCATGTTCTCCCCCATGTCTTAGTGTGGCAGGCAGATCCGGGGCGGTGACATCGCGGTGTTCGCCAGCAGGGCGGGGCTGGGCGCCTGCTGGCACCCCCAGTGCTTCCTGTGCGCCCACTGCCACGAGCTGCTGGTGGACCTCATCTACTTCTACCAGGACGGCAAGGTGTACTGCGGGCGGCACCATGCTGAGCAGCTGAAACCGCGGTGCCAGGCCTGCGACGAGGTGGGCGCTCGCGCATTTATTGCAAGCTGAATGTCCATGTTTTTTAAATAATAAGGATTAAATCATACAATCAGTTTGTTTAAATATGGGCTCTGTCATAATCTGATTATATTGCTCTGGTTTAAACCCCCCCCCAAAATTTGTGTTTAACTCCCGCCTTGGCCGACAAAATCTACAGAAGGAGACCACCCCCCACTCCCAACCCTACTGCAGTTTTTGGACCCCCCATGACATTTATTTTTGGCTACAGGCCTGCTACTCTGGTTCATCATGACGCTGGTCAGGCATGACCCACCTGCCTGTTACCGTGACGCATTAAAACACTAAGATTTGGCTGTGTGCGTGAGTGTGCGGATTGTGCTAGTATTACATTGTGGGGACCATTTTTCAGGTCAGGTCTGTGTGGTGGCTTGGCTTTGGTTATACAATATTCTGATCCTGGTTCAGCAGTTCCTGTCCTCCTCACTCTGACCAGACAGGATTAATGAAGTGTGATGGAGCAGGATAGCAGTTCTAATCTGGCATGACTTTTGATATCAAATCAGTCCAACATGATCCAATTCTGCTCATGTCACGTATTCCCCTTTACTACATTTTCTTTGTAAACTTTAATGGATACTTGCGGCGAGCTTTTCACAGAGTGTCCCATCTTGCCGAGGCTCTTTGTCACCCTGCCTCTCTCTCGTGTTCAGATCATCCTGGCGGACGAGTGCACGGAGGCGGAGGGTCGTCACTGGCACTTGCGGCACTTCTGCTGTTTCGAGTGCGAGGTGGCGCTGGGCGGTCGGCGCTACATCATGCGGGAGAGCCGGCCCTACTGCTGCTCCTGTTACGAGTCGCTCTACACCGAGTACTGCGACACCTGCGGGGAGAACATAGGTGTGGCCTCTCGGTGCTGCCCTCAAGTGGTGGGAGATGGGATGGTAGCAGCCTGGAAGTGCTCCTCTGCGCTCGCAGCATCATTTAAGTGAAAGCTATGGCTGCTGTGTTTTTTTTTTTTTAACGGCTCACTCACTATCCCATGTGTTGGAGAATCTGTGTAGTGCACTAATATGGGGAATTGTGAAACAAGACAATGGTTTCAGAAGGTACATTTAAAGACCCCGTGTTGGAAACCTAGCAGAGATAACATAAAGGCGATGAAGCCTGTAATTTATTTTCAGCATCATCATCATTATTATTATTATGATTATATTGAATAATAATAATAACTAAATATTATTATTTAAAATTGAAGTGTCAACTTCTTTGCAGAGGTAGCTTTTTAAGTTTTTTTTATTTTAAAAATGCGCTGTTTGTACAACATATGCAGTGCATTATGGTACACAGGGAGCATGCTAGTACGCAACCAGTGCACAGCATTTGCAGTACTTAGTGTGTATTTTATTGTTTGCTATAAAGTACCTCACATTTGCTGTTGAGAACTAAAAAAAAACGGTACAAAATGGCACGCGCACTATGTAGTGCACGTTTTAGAGGGTTGAGAGCAATTGAGGGCTCAAGGTTTATTTATTGTCATTCTTAACATGTTGACACATGATGGGAACGAGATTCCAGCAGCACCATTAATATGAGATGAGTGGGGTAGCTAGTCTAAATACTTTAAGTCTCATTTGCCATATGCTCAGTGAATGTACCAAATGCGAACTGGCTACACAGGCTGGTGATAGGAGGAGCCAGGCTCTGGAACTCAGAGCGGTTAAATTGCAGTGCTCTGTCAGTCACTGCCTGATCTAAACCAATGGGAAAACAGCCAAGTAACCAGTGAGAGGAGTGATAGGTCAGTTGGTGATTCACAGTGCATGATAATCCCACCCATCATTTTCTTCTTTCCCAGATGGAACACGAGGCAGGTTTATGTTTACCCTGAAGCTGAAAGTCGACACGCAAGCAGCGCGCATCATATTGTAGCTAAAAGTAATATAACTATACTTAACTATGATACAAGTATCAAATTACATATCAGCAAATAGGGGATCACTGTGCATTGTGCTGTGACATCCACTGCATGGAATGCTGATTTTGTGTACTGCTTTCAGCTGCAAAAATCAAGACCTTTAATGAATGGCCAGGCTAAGAAAGTTAAGAAGCAGTCATTCCACAAAAAATAAAACAACATTCTGATTAAAGTAAATCTGCGAGTTCCAAGTGTAAATATCCCCCTTTTGTTTTGTCTGCCCTCCAGGCATTGACCAGGGCCAGATGACGTATGAGGGCCAGCACTGGCATGCTACAGAGGCCTGCTTCTGCTGTGCCCACTGCCAGCTCCCCCTGCTTGGCAGGCCCTTCCTTCCGCGCGGAGGTCTCATTTTCTGCTCCCGCCCCTGTTCCCTGGGGGAGGATCCCAACAACTCTGACTCCTGTGACTCAGCCTTCCAGAGCAGCCTCTCCAAGCCCAAAGCACTGCAAGCTGCCAGTGCAGAAGCAAAACCACAGGCCCATCCACAGCCCAGAACGGAACACGAACCCTCAGTGGCACCCGGGAAGGCCAGTGGGGATGGGGAATTGGAAAACAGAGGTACAGGAAACCGAAAGAGAGGAGTGTGTGAGAACTGGACGAAGACATCATATAAAGCGCTAAAGTGCCCTCTAGTGTCAGAAGACTGAAAAAACACATTTCATGTGTCATACCATGCATATACAGCAATATAGTGCAATAAATGTAGTGTCAGTTGATTGACAATAAATAGATTAATAAAAAATAAAGTGACCAGTGTGTGTGTGTATATTTTTAAGCCTGGATAGGTGATTATGAGGGCATCAGGGTGTTGAGTTTCATTATGGCCTATTAGAAGCTTCCAGTTTACCGTCATGTTCTCTCTCTCCCGTTCTCAGGTCTCCCTGGTTTCACACCGCAGCAGACTTTGGAGAACGCGGAGACATTACCCAACGGACATAGCAGAACGACGCCTTCCCCAGATCCCCTCAGCCAGCCCTTCCATGCTGAGCAATCGCTTCTGGAGCACTTCTACGCAAACAGCAGATCAAGAGGGACAACAACCGCAAGGAGCTTGGGCAGTGAGGCAGAGCAGAGGGACGCTGGTATGTTCACAATGGAAACTGAACAGATAACAAATGCTCTTAGGGAAATGATATAATACTGAATGTGAGGTGGACATGGTCCTACCAGTCCAGTAATATCACTGGTTTAATCTTGGATGAACTTCTGTGGAAACTATTTTTTTCCGCTCCCTTTTCCAGAGTTGTCACCTCACCGTTACGCTGTGCCAGATGTGGGTGGTCCTCTCCCTGCTGCCAGCCCCCCTCACTCTACAGAGTCTGGCTACTCCCAGTGTTGCCAAGCAAAGACCACAACTGCTGAACCCAAGCCCACAAACCCTGGGACCCAACCGGCTCGCACCGGAACCAGCAGGGTCTGCTTCAAAGAACCGGTCAGCTGCAGCTACGTGGTGGAAGATAATGAAGAGAAGACCGAGGAGAAAGAAGAGGTGCTTCAGCAAGGAGACCAGGGCCAGGTGGTGCCTGGAGGTTTTAGAAGAAAGTTGTATTTCCAAAGACACTCGATCCAGTCGAGTTCTCCACCTCAGGTGGATCTCTTTGGTAAGAACATGACGCCCTTTTGAATTAATTTATACAAGGTGTGTCATTTAAAGTTTCATTGATATCAAGTACATTCATGTGAAAAAGCAAGTACCCCCATGTAAAGGTTTCTCTTTTTTAACATTTGGGCACATGATTATTTAAACAGTATCTATAGATATAAATGACATAACAAAAAAATGAAATTTTACAATAATCTATAAAACATTTAGGTAATATTTAAAGCACCTATGTATAAGGCATTATAGATGCCTTCGTAATGCATTATAATGCATTCATAAAGTATTATAAACATGGCTATAACTATTCATTAAAATTATTATGCATCATGAATGTTCTAAGAAGCTCTCACCTATAATGCACTATAAATGCCATCATAATGCATTTTAATGGCTTATACTGACCATTATAACGCATTACAAAGGTGTCTTCATCAGCAACATTCACAATGACCAACAAAGGAACAAGGCAAAGACAGGCACATATATACTCTAAGAAGGCTAGATGAAGGACAGTTGTGGGCCAGTTACTAATAATACACAAGGAACTCGGGGCTAAAAGGAACAGGTGAAGGGTATTAACAAACATGACGGACTCAGACACTAGGAGAAACTAGAAGCAAGGATAAATGACATTACTGCAAAACTAAGCAAAGGTAGGAATATCTGGACAGGGGTATAAAAACAAGGACCTATACCAAAATACTCATGACTCCCAGAGGTTAATCTCCACCCGCACATATTAACAAGTGGAAAAAAAAGTAATAGATGAACAGGCAACATACTTCAGGCTAGTAGGGCAGCACAGCCACACATTTAGCCCATTCAGCCATGTGGCAGGGGACCACTAAGGACTACGTTAGGCGTTACAACACTGATGAAGGAATGCAATAACCAGAGACACCTGCTGGCCAAATGGGGAAACGGCAGAAAGAGTATCCAGCAGAGACTGAGCTTGACAATGACCTTCTTTCTGTAGGAATCAGAGAGCTCTTTTCATCTAGGCATGGTAATACATCATTCAACAACAGCAAGCATGTCTGAGGTTTTAATAATTCATCTTCCTCCAAAATCTACTTTAACGATGTAATCATTTGTTAGTAATTTTAGTTACTTTAGGTAGTGATAATATAGTTTTTGCGCACACAGAATTTGTAATTGCGATTATACAATGGACTACATCATATAAATAGTGCATGTTATTTGTTGTATCACTGTTGTTGGAGCAAAGATGATGTGGAAATATGTTGAAAAATGTGAAACTTTACGTGGGGTGTACTTGGTTTTTCACTTGACTGTATTCTATATTTTTTTGCTAACATTTCATGTCTATTAAGAAACAAGGAAATGTCAGTTCTGATTTTTAATGATTTATTTGTTCCCTTTGTTTTCTATCTCTTTGTTCCTCCTGCCTTTTCCTTGGTGTTTTCTTGTCCTCTTAAAATTTGTTGTACATCACTTTAATTCATATCCCCCAACGATCCTGTCCCTCATGGTTCCGATGCCCCTCTGATTGCACACCTCCCAGCGGATGGCCAGTTCCCACATCGTAGTTACCGACGAGGGCCGCAGAGCTGCAAGCAGGAGCACCTTGCCTCTGATTGCGCTGTCGCCATTGGCACTGAGACGCGGTTCAGACGGGGACAGTCTGACAGGCCGTGCCTGGACCCCCTGGACTGGCGGGGAGAGCTTGAGAAGGGCTCCAGCATCCCAGCGACTCCACCCCTCTCCCTCTACCCTGGATACTTTAAGCATGAAGACTGCTGCTCCACCTGCTCCTCCTCCTCCGAGTCTGAGGAAGAGGGCTACTTCCTGGGTCAGCCTATCCCACTACCCCCACAGCTGTGTCGAAGCCAAGCAGGGGTTGGGGAGAGGGAAAGAGGGAAACGTGGAGAAACAGATGATGGCTTGCAGAACTCTCACAAGAGGAGGGAACGGGGAAGGACCCACAGCTTCAGTGGGAAAGATAAGAATTGCATCCTCTCATGACTCCCAGAGGTTAATCTGCACCCGCAGCTTTCTCTGCAAAGCATTGTGACGTCGACCCCTTAAGAAGCCAGAAGATTTCACTTAAAAGCCATCCATGTATTTCAGCAGTAAATTAATTCATGGTATTGACATTATCGTTAGTAAAATTAAGTTATAAGGGTGCTTTCTACAAATTCCAAATATCTTCAAAGTTCATGACCTACTCTTAAGGCCTTTATACTCACAGAACATGATTTTATTGTAATCAGTTTCTACCAAATTTCTGTTCAGGTTGAATTGTAAATAAGACATGCATCCATCCATTTTCCTACTGTTGAAGGTCAAGATTAAGCAAGACATGCCGCAACATATCCACAAAGTATTCTGCATAGTAGCTTATATAACAGAACTGTTTTTGTGTCACATGCGCCGATTTCCATGTTTGACGATGGGAAAACACTTGCATTCAATTGAAACTTGAAGAAAAGCTGATTAACGTGATTGTCACAAAGATGCTGAATTGCAGGATGTTCAGAGAAATTGTGTGAACACGTACACTGAGAACAGAAATTTAAGAGATTTAAATTTCAGCGAGGCCTCGGGTTCAGCAAAATGTATGTCTGCTATAAGTGAAAATTCAAAGTAACTTATTACAGTATTTCCTGTTTTTCATGCTTTTCAATAAATGTTAAGATATACTTGGTGGTTCTGGTTCTGTTCACCTGCATTTATAACAAAAAAAAAAATCACAAGAATCAAGCAGGTCATTGCAAAAATGTGCAGTAATTTGCTGTGCCCAAGATTTGAACCAGGGTTGCTGTGGCCACAACACAGAGTGCTAACTACTATACAATCACAGCAGACCCTTTTGTAGTGATAAGGTTCTGGGCATAAGATATTGGGCTGGAGGGAGCAGGGGCGAAGGGTGAATAAACAAATAACTAAGGATGAGTATGTACAAAAACCCAATTTATTTATGATTTTATTTTTGTTTATGTTATGACAAAACGTCAGCATCAATTTATGGTAGAAATACTGCATCCCTTGAATCGGGTTGTGGGTTGTGGTGACAGTTGGGTTGAAATTGTAGACCTGGTATGTGGACTCTGTGTCTAGATTGTTTCATAGACACTTGGGTCACATCAGACTTATGGATCCATGTATGATGATTATTCATAGTGTAGTGTCTGGCACTCTGGCATTGCAGCAGTGAAAAAGGAGGCTTGCTTGAAGGAGAAAAGAATGTTCTTTTGTTTAGCCCTAAGTAGGACTAACACATGGAACCAAACAAGCACTGGAACCACACATACTGGGGAAAAGCATGGAGGTCAGACACCGGACAATAAGGTAGGTAATTTACACAATAACTAGAGACACACGAGGATCAGACAGGTTTCACACAAGACACAGGCAAACACACATGCAACAATCAAAAACACAAGTATTAACAATGACCAAAATAAAGGGCTATTTACAATTACCCATGCTCAGCGCACTTACAGTAGTATAGTTTGAGGACCATGCCAATTGTGAGAGTTTTCCAGGCAAAAACAGCAACACAGGAGGACACTGGGTGATGGCCTTGAAATATAGGAGAAACCAGGGAAAAACTGGAATGTTGGCAGGTATGGCATTCCATTAGGTTTAAACATGCTGTCCTTAAGGACACAGATCTAACTTGTAAGGTTGTAATATAAAAAAACTTACTAATTGAAAAATTGTTTTACGTGAACATTATTAATAATTTTATTTCTTATTAAATAAATACACCCCTGGGAAGACATATGGTCATTCGGCAGTTTTAAGATTTGATACCATTTAGACGATAACTCAAAAAGTTTTTGGTGGATCTTTTTCAAACTTTGCAGCATATTGTAGAGGCAAACAAACTGAAAGTGATCAAATTTTGAGACAGATCACCCCAAAACTCACCCATATTGATAGCAAAACAAAAAAGAGGGTAGTTTCAGACATTTGATCCCGTAACCAAGATAACTCAAAAAGAGTTTGACAGACAAGTGTTTTGAGACAAATGGCATTAAAATTAAGTAACTGTGCTTTATGACAGCAAAGAGAAGAGCGAGATGATTGGAGATGTACAGTGAACAGGATCAAATTTTTGTCATTATTACTATACTATTTGATCTTTTATGGTTTTTTTTTACCACTTTACATTATATGAAAATCTACACCAAAAAATGTGCACTTGATCAGAATCAAAATTTTAACTTTAAAGACAGAGGCCAAAATTGGAACTGCCAGCAGAGGGCAGCCAAGAGCAAAAATAAAGCCTGCAGCTGCCATCTTGTGAACACAACCATCTGCCATCTAAACGAATTCCTTGAATTTTCAGCAAACTTCCCATTGTATAAATGTGTGGTTCTAAAACTGTAGGACACTAAATTACTTTCTGAATATGCTGACTTTATCCCCATCACTCTGGTAGCCAGCCGGGAAAATGTATTTTAGAAGAATTTAATCATGTCATTTTTTCATGATGTGGGAATAATGTGTAAAGTAGGCTTGTAATAATGGCTGAATCTCAATATGCGTACTTGACCGTACTCGTGTTCTCGTGTAACCGTTTTATGTCATCTTCCATTGCTGAAGACCAGTTCCAATACTAAGAACACGAGAATATGAGGACGGTAAAAATCCCTGAATGTTGTTCTTGCTCTGCCTCAAATATCAAGGATACATCAGTTGCATCCTTCCCAACAAGACCAATCCCATGATTCATTTCACTCCAAATTCGTTCTTGGAAGACAAGTTCGCAATAGCGGTCTTGCCAATACCACAATTATGGTCTTTGCATTCTTGGTATTGAGACTCACCTAATATTTTCTTTAGACTATAGCAGTGGCGGATCCTGGCAATAGGAATATGTGCAATTGCTCAGGGCACCTGCATGTTTCGAGGGTGTGCCGACTGTTACCCACTTGATAATTTTACCCTCGCCACCCACCTAGTCGACAGTCGGTCGAAGTAGGCAACCCGATTCACTTCAGGTACATGTCCAGTCACAATGGTTATTTGTAGAAGGTTGGATGATTTATTTGTGAACTTTGTATGGAGGAGCAAAACTCATTTGATTAAAAAAAAGTGGTATTATTGCAGATCAAGTTGCAGGTGGTTTTAATTTGTTAAACCTTTCTTCATTGCACAATTCTCTTAAGTTTAAATGGGTGAAGTCCTTTTCAAAGAAGCTATTATCCATCTGGAATATTATACCTAGTTATGTTTTCAATTCTGTTGGTAACCCAGACCTGCCAAGTCTCACGCATTTTTGTTTCGCCCTAAAAAATTAATTTACGTTTTGCCATTTTTGACCTGCTGGGCCGCCTACTTTGAGCAACTTTTTAAAGTGGATCCTCCAGCTAGGATGTTGGACATGTCTGGGTCCATTGTTCTTGAAGCTGATCTTGCGAGTCACGGTGAACCACCCAATCTGACTGATGTTGCACAGTGGTGAACCAGCTGGGGTAGGGAAGGATGCTGGGATCTATGGTATCCGAGGTGAGCTTCTCCAGGCAGGTGGAAATGCAGTCATCTGTCAGTTTTGCAATGAAGAACTGAAATATCACTAGAAAATTACTGCAATGCAAATACATATTAAAAGATGACATTCAGGTTTGGTGGACGCACCAATAATGTGTGGTTAGCCATAGATTTATTTCATGTAGCCTAGCCTACCTTTTCATCACTTTGACTTATTTTGCTTAAATTTACTTTCTACGATTCCTGCATGTCGAAATTACTGCAAATTAACGTTAGTCTCGTCGCTTAGCCATATAATTTTACATAAGAACAAAAGAAATTTACAAACGAGAGGCCATTCGGCCCATCAAGCTCGTTTGGGGAGAACTTATAGCTAACAGGTCAGAGATGTTAAAATCTTATCTAGCTGTGATTTAAAGGAACTCAGGGTTTTAGCTTCCGCTACACTAGCAGGATGACTATTCCATACTCTAACTACACACTGTGTAAATGTAAATTTGTTTTAAAATGTTCTCCCGCTAATAATATAATATGGGACATACGGGAAGGCAGAGAGCATGGATGGTCAGAACACGTGTTGACAAATAAATGGAGAAGCCTAGTACATAAAAATGCCATGTACCTGTACAGCAGCACCAGCAGCCATAGTTACGGTGTGTTAGGTTGCAGGTAAGCTAAACTGAAGTAGTAAGACTTCAGTAGAGATTTAAAATTATCTGTGTAAATAAAATGTAAATGCAGTACTAGAAAGTCTAGATTTCTGTTTTATTGTATCACGGTTCTGAACATATTGTCTTACTGGGGTACTGTAAGCATATCATGTCATCCCTGTTAGTCATACTTATTTTTTATTGAACATGGTGAATATGTAGTTGTCAGTTTTATCGTATTATATTAAGCAAAATGTTTCTCTTCCTCAGTAAAAGCCTGCACTGTTTTCTGCCAAAGCCTGTGACATACCCATCCATTTTCCATACTTATTTGTCTAGGCTGATTCATACTTCTCCGTACGCGTACTAGCGGTTATGTCCGCTCGAATGTTTATGACACGTTTCACAATATTGTGCGCTTCCGCGGACGAATGTCTGCTGCACTCGCGCAGCTATGTACGGTCAGCTCTGGACACATTGTACATGATTGATTCGCTAGTGTCTACTTTATATACCAGCATAGAAACTTTTAACTAGTGTTGGGGTACTTTGCAAACCCTACAGAATATTTACAAGGTAATAGAACTTACATACATGTAAATGCGTGTGCACGTGTATATATGTATATGTATTCAATATATTCCAAAATATAATGAATGGCGTTCATAAAAGTCTTCATAATTACTACTACATGTTAAAAACTCTCTTTTCCATGGAGCCCGGATAGCTCAGTCGGTAGAGCATCAGACTTTTAATCTGAGGGTCCAGGGTTCAAGTCCCTGTTCGGGCGGAAGCTTCTTTTTTGCTTCCAATACTGCGCTTAATACACATAAATATTAATTGAATGCAACACATGGTATAAATACGCGCAGGTTCTCACGCAGAACTATTTTTATGTTTTTTAATAAGTTAAAAGCTTTGAATTTGCAACGTTCCTCCGGGCGATTACCCTGCTTTCGGGGTTATTCAACAATCGGGGGTTTGGGTATTTTCATTTATTTTTATTTGGGGGTGGCTATGGAAAAACGAGGTATGAGTTCGGTACGGAAAATATGCTGCAGGCTGTTCTGATGAGATTTAGCCTATAATGAGCTTCCTGTCTACTGCGGTGTAGAGTGATTTTATCTTCGTATAACAGTAAAAAATATGTTTGGCTACTTTTTGACGTCTCCCCGTGATGTTTGATGTTTACTTTATTTGGGAAACGATGTAACTATATAAAGAAAATGTAAAAAGCAAAAATTGGAGAGAGCACTAATAAAAGCTCGAGACTGTAAAGACTTTTAGGTAATATGCATTACTGGACCGAGTGTCGCGCCTGTAAGCTGTTGTGGCATATGTCGTTAGCTGGCAATGCACCGTGGTACGTAACTTACGGCTTTAAATGGCTTCACTGCATTCACAAAGTCTTTTTTCTAAAGGTTGACGTGATTGGATGCCTGAATAGCGCAGAGCGCATTAAGCTGCGGTTACAGAACGTTACAGTTAAAAATTAAACATCCGCCGTATGTAGTCAGAGATAAAATAAGCCGTTGAAGGTTTTAATGTAAGCAACGACCCTTTTTCTCAAACAAACTAGATAACACGTGTGTGCTGTCTACGTTGATTTCATGCCTTGCTTAAGAAGCATAACACCCCAGATCCAAGGCCTTGCCTATGGAGTCTCCCTAGGAAATAGGTGTGACTGGTTAGATGTGAGATTATTC
>JAABNX020000249.1:0-15160 GCA_015163995.2 Mormyrus lacerda | reverse complement strand
TCCACGTCTCCCCTAGTCTGATGTCGGTCATTGTTATTGTGATGTTCCCAGTTAGTGTTTGTGCCTGTCATCCGCGTTTTTAAATTAAACCCCGTTTTCCCCGTCCATCTGGCTCCGCTCGCTTCCTTGCCTGCCCCGCGAAATGTCACAAGAAGGATAACAAAATGTATGTACTGTGGGAATCAAAAACATAAAGATGCCATATCACTGCAAGAAATATATTTTTAAATCAATTTGAAAGCCTGTGGTGACTAACATGATGATCACATACAGTACTGTGCAAAAGTCTCAGGCAGTCAAAATAAATATTTAAAGCAATTTATCTGAGTGGTGTATCCACATTTACTCAGAACAAAAACACAATGTAATATTAGAAAATATACAAAGTAGGAGTAACACAATAAATGCTAGTAAAAATGTCTTCCAATCTCCAAAAAGTTGTTGGATGGTTAGATGAACACCACTCTAGTTCCCAGACCCCTCCTCAGAGGCACCTCAGCTATTCCATGTATTTATTAATTTTCACCATCAGCTCACTTAATTAAGTTAATTAGTTAAAAAAGTCAATGTGATATTGATTAGCTATACAAGGTGTGCTAGTGGTCAAGTAAAAAAATACATGGGTGTGTTGGTGGGTGTGCTGGAAAATAACGGGGTGATTTTAACAGCGATTCTGGAATGACTTGGCTAACGCACTTTGACAGACATAATAGCATAGTTATACATCAACATATAGATAATTTAAACATAATTTTATTTGGCTGCCTCAGACTTTTGTACAGTATTCTATACAGTAGGGCCCCCATATCTATGGGTGATACGGTCCAAGACCTATGGCAGATAGTTGAAACCACTGATAAAGGCAAACTCTCCACAGACCTATTTATAACGTGATTTTCGTGTACTTACATATAGCAATAGATAAATTAAACTCAACAATTTCTTACAAAAACCCTATTTTCTTGTCTAAACATCCAACAAATCCATCATATGGTCTGATTGTTTTTGATTAAACACTCCTTTGCTTATCTTAAAACACTTGTAACATTTACACAAAGTGTAAAAATACATTCGTAAACATGACACTGTTTGTGAAGACCAATGGAATTATTCCTGTTCATGCCACAGTTTTTGTAATTACGTAAGTCTTGAAAAGAAAGAGCATCACACTAAACATGATCTGCGTCTCTCTGCCTAGCTGAGTCTGGCCACTGGGCCTTGTCAACAGACCATGTTATCATTAGCAAGGCAACATGGGAAGAATCTTCTGGAGTGACGAATCCATCCCTGTACTGATGTTACATCAATTTGGTCACAGGTTTCCTCCATACCTTGGATGAGCGGCATCTGGACATATGGCCAGAGAGCATATACCTTCCACCGCCATGCTGAGAAGAACTCCTCAATGGGGTTTAGGAAGGGGGAGTATGGTGGAAGGTGTAGAACTGTAAATTGCAGTTGTTGAAACCAGCAGTGGACCTCAGCAGAATGATGAAAAGATACACTGTCCCGGACGACAATGTATCTAATCTGGTCCCTTTTGTTTGTGGCTGTGATAATGTGGTGTAATCTGTTCAAAAATATAAGAAAGAGATCAGTATTGTAAGTGTAACTGGTACGATGTCAATAGAGATGGATCAGAGACTCTTATTTTGACATTGAGGGCAGTGCATGGCCATTTTGATACGCATATAGTCTCATGAGATTCACGTGAGGTATCGTTAGGTTCAGTTGCTGAAAATCCAGAGGTTGTTAATGTCGGCGGGGCATGAGTTTTGCTGGGGGCATCAGCTTTGCGAGAGAGACTGAAATTTACAGAATAACCTGGTGAAGCCATCCATTTAGTCCGGAACCACAGTGCATCTATGAGGCTGGTAAGAAGCGTATGGTTCTCCATAGTAATTTTAGATGGGTAACTGGATTTAATTGTTGGATTGTGTGGCACAGTCGGAGCACCATTTACGTGGGGATTCAGCGAAGGAGTGCGTGTTTGGTTCCCTGATAGAGTTGCACAACTGTTTTAACAGGTAGAGTATTTCTTAATTCGGATTTTAAAGTTATAAATAAAGATGGTGTTTTTTTAAACTTAAGTGGGTTTGCTATTTACAGGCAGCCAAGGGGTGG
Source organism: Mormyrus lacerda (assembly GCA_015163995.2). NCBI lineage: Eukaryota > Metazoa > Chordata > Actinopteri > Osteoglossiformes > Mormyridae > Mormyrus > Mormyrus lacerda. Next base: position 13,036 of record JAABNX020000249.1, on the reverse strand, counting down.
CTGTTTTCTCCATCCGGAAATAGGAAAGTATTGAGAGTATCGGTTATACCATCTATGGGTGGGTAGATCAGCTCATGTAGTGTGAGTTTATGCAAGCCCTGGAAGCAACTTGTTGCGCAACTTGCCCTTTGTGAGACAGATTAAGTTTTGCTGTGGGAGTTGTATTTTTGTTTTCATCTATTTATGGATTTGAGTTTTCTTTTATTATTCTAAGCTGACCGTTTACGGTGTTTCTTTTTTTGTGTTTTTTTTCCTGGGTTTCATAACTGAAGGGTTCATTGTAACTTTTGTACTTTAGATTTTCAGATTGCTAGTTAAAAGTTGTGCCTAGTATCTTGTAATTAATCACTGTATTGTGCTATGTGAATTGTAATTGTGTTGAAAGTTATAGAGTTACATTTACCTCCCATGTGATCTGGCTGCCAATAAATTTTTGGATTTCCTTGTACAGCCCTATATCGTTTCTGAGTGCCTTCTGGTAGTATGCTGGTATAAATTATACACAAGTGAAGGTCACAAATTGGTGGGATCGGCTGTTACAAGACAAAGTAGGCCAGGTTGTGTGTTAGGTAATATCAGATTGGTGGCACCCAGTGGTTTCATTGGGGAGGGTGGAGAAACAGTGGCTAGTACCTGAAAATCAACAAGATCAAGGATTGGGTCGAGACAACGGATCAAGCTCTTCTTCCGCTAAAGGCTGTTGACTAAATTGTGGATTTTGGGTGTTTGTTTTGGTTGAGTGTCCTTGTTTGTTCCTGGAATGGAGGAACAGCTTAAAGCATTGACTGAACAGGTACAGAAGCTCCAGGCTGATAATGATAGGTTAAGAGCCATTGTAAGGTCTGTTTCGTTTAGTATATAAATGGCATCTATGCCTGAAGTAAAAGTCCTTGTTCCATACCGGTAAATAATGTAAACGGTTTAATCCACAGGTAAAGAACATAATCCATAGTTGCACGATACCAACAGGTGCAGAAATCCTCCACAGATGAACAATAACACAGTAAAATACTGATATGTTAGTCACGGTAGAAAAACTGCATGCCTCTATACTAAACGTACAAACCGTACATACCAACGTACCAAAACTCTGGAAAACTTAAGCACACACCCATGATCGCAAGTAGATGACATCATCGACAAGCGCAGAGCTTTATCACAAACATCCAGGGCCTATATTGGTACAATCAAAAAACACAGGCTACAGCATAACCCAAGTTATGTAACCCATACATTTCTGGCCCCTAATTGTTTATTACAAAGAGCACCTAATAAACAATTACATGCAATAATCACAATAGTCAAATACAGTCCTTATAGCCCTAAGGCTGCTCAACCAGCAGGCAGACCTTTGTAATGGGCCTGATGAGTTCACTGGTTTTAGTCTTCACCATAACGCTTCGTATGAGTACATGTTCATCTGGAACAACCTTAATAATTCTACCAATAACCCATGAGTTTCGGGGTGCTGATTCATCCACCAGCAGGATGATGTCTCCTAGGGAAAAGTTTCTTTTGATCCTGGACCACCGTTGACGTGTTTGAAGCTCTGGCAGATACTCTCTAAGCCATCTCTTCCAGAAGAGATCTGCCATATATTGGACCTGCCTCCACCGGCGGCGAGCAAAGAGATCTTCATCTTGGAACAGGCTAAGGGGTAGTGAAGGTTTTGATCTTTGCAACAGAAGATGATTTGGAGACAAAGCCTACACGTCGTTTGGATCATTGGTTGGGGTGGTGATGGGACGACTGTTGAGTATGGCCTCGGCCTCACATAGGAAGGTTTGGAGGCCCTCTTCATCCAAACTTTGTGTGTTTAAGGTGGTGTTGAGGATCTTTCTTACAGATCTGATAAGTCGCTCCCATACTCCACCTTGGTGTGATGCCGAAGGAGAGTTGAAGTACCACTGGATACCTCTCTGTAACAAGATGTGTTCTATTTTAGATGTGTTCCACTCTTGTATTGCCCTCTTAAGCTAGCGCTCTGCCCCCAAAAGTTGGTCTCCAGCACTTGCCCCCTTCTTGCCATGAACCGGCGTAGAGCATTTATGAATGAGTCTGTATCCAAGGAAGCAGCTACTTTTAAGTGCACAGCCCGTATAGCCAAACAAGTGAAGATGACGCCATATCTTTTGACTGTTGATGGTCCACGTTTACCATCAAAGGGACCAAAGTAGTCCACTCCAGTTCTTGTAAATGGCGGCTCATCCGGAACAAGGCGAACTCTCGGCAGATCTGCCATCTGCTGTTAGCCTACAGCGCCATGAAGACGACGACACACCACACACCTAGACAAGACTCTTCTGATAACTGAGTGAGCATTGGGGACCCAGTATCTTTGACGTAGATGGGACAATACATGGTTGCGCCCACTGTGACCTATCCTTTTATGAATGGCTTCGATGATGAGCTCAGTCACCTTCAAGTGTTTGGTGAGTATGGTGGGATGTTTACCCTCTTCCGGCATGGCAGCTCGGCTCAGTCTTCCTCCGACTTTAAGAATGCCATCTTGTAGAAATTGATTTAGTTTATAGATGTGACTTGTTCTCTCAACGTCTTTTTGCAGAGCTCCGACTTCATCTGGGAATTTCTTTCCTTGGCAGTGATGAACAATCTCTATCTCCACCTCTTGTAAATCTGTCACAATGAGAGATGGTTTGCTCTGGATATTCGTTTACCTTCTAGTAATTTTTCTTCTAGTCTGCAGAGGCTTTGTGTCCTTGTTCACATTGGCTGACTGCCACAAGAACTTCTTCATCTAAAGGATCCAAGCAACCGCTCTCTTCAGCTGGTCCCAGGAGGAAAAGTACTGCATCAGCAGCTCCATAGCCTCAGGTTTCTCACCCAAGACAAGTATGTTAACTTTAGTTTTAATTCAGGGTCTGATGATGGGAGAACCTTGAGATAGTCTGGGCTTTGTGGCCAGACCTCAGCTTGCTTTGTGAGAAAGTGAGGACCATTTATCCAGCTTCGATTATGGACAAACTGCGCCGCCTTCTGTCCTCTCGATGCATAATCAGCAGGGTTTAGGTGTGTACTGACGTGTCGCCTTTGGGGTACCTTAGTTAGTTTGAGGATTTCTGTTACTCTGTTGGCCACGAAGGTCCTGAATCTTATTGTTTCATTGTTGAGGTACTTTAGTACTGCAATTATGTCGGACCAAAATACAGAGTCTTTGAGATGCAGCTGTCTCTTCAGCAAACTGTGTATGTGGACTGCCATGGTCGCTGAGGTGAGTTCTAGGCGTGGGATGGTGGTAGGCTTGAGTGATGCAACTCTAGCCTTTCCAATGACAAAGGAGCAATGGGTCTGGTTGCTGCGATTACATTGGAGCAGGTAGGTCACCACACCGTATCCCTCTTGGCTCGCATCGCAAAAATGATGCAGCTGGGCCTAAGTCACCTCTCCAAAGTCTGCCGGCTTGTAGCATCTTGCCACCTCATAGTGCAGGTGCAGGCTGTCGACCCATTTGCGCCACTGGTGTGCCAGGCTGTCATGGACAATGTCGTCCCACCATGCCTTTAGCCTGCAGAGCTCTTGGAGAAGTTTCTTGGCCTGTAGAACAACTGGAGACACCGCTCCTAGAGGGTTTTAGATGGAGCTCACTATACAAAGGATGTTTCTTCTGGTTGGTGATCTATCATGGACGGTAATTTTAAACTTGAAGTGGTCTGACTGGACACACCACTCGACACCCAGCGCTCTCTCAACAGGAAGATGATCTAGATCTAAGTCCAGCTCTGTCACTTCCTTTGTCCTATCCACTTCGGGCATGGCCGCCAGCACCACTCGACTATTGCTGATCCACTTTGTCAGCTTGAAGCCTCCCCTCAGACAGATGGCTTTGAGGTCTTTGTATAGCCTTATAGCCTCCTTCTCCATTTCAACAGACTTCAGGCAGTCATCTACATAAAAGTTCTGTAGCACTGTGTCGACTGCTGTGGAATCAAACTGGTCTCTGTTGTCTTCTGGGCACGTCTAAGGGCGTAACTGGCGCAGCTTGGGGATGACGTAGCACCAAATACGTGTACAACCAATCTGTACACCGACGGCTCTCGACTAAGGTCACCGTCGGCCCACCACAAAAAGCGAAGAAGATCCGCGTCTTCACGGGGAACCCTTACCTGATGGAACATGGCTTCCACATCGGCTATCAAAGCCACAGGTGCTTGGCGGAATCTGAGGATGACTACTATTAAGATCTGGCCCCTGAAGTAACTGTTCATTCAGGGATGTCCCTCAAAAAGAGGCGCCACAATCGAATACCACACAAATCTTGTATTTTTTAGGGTGGTACATGCCATGATGTGGAATGTACCACACTTTCCCATTCTCTCAAGCAAGGTCTTCTGTTGGAACCTTTACTGCATTACCCTTATGTATAATATCGGCCATAAATCTGCTGTAGTCTTCGTGGAAGAATGGATTCTTGAGTAGTGATGAAGCAAACAAGGTCTTCAAACTTTGGTCTTCGAGCTTGCTTCTCCTGGATATCATATGCCACACTTCACCACCTCTCTCACAGCTTATAGAGAAGTGTATAGATTATGGCCTTCATGTCGGCCACATCTCATCCATAAACTTCATCTCTGCCACAGCATTGTTGCAGCTCGCCAGGTACAATGCGAATGCGTTCAGGGCCTCACCATCATCTGGCTTGATTGCAGGCCAGCTCAAAGCCTTGTTGATATATGCCACCGCCACGTTGTATTCATTTCCAAAGTGCTCCTTGAGGAGCCTCTTTTCTGTCTGATACCCCAGCACCGGGTCCATGTGTAGATAGCTTCATATTTGCTCTTTATGTTGTCCGCAAGTGAGCTGCTCTAAGTACAGACGATCTGCATAGTTTTCAGTCTTATTCTCCACACCATGCTCAAAGGCTCTGATGAAAAGTCTGTAGTCCAAGGGGTCTCCCTTAAACACTGGGATGCTTTGTGGAGGTAGCATAATAAGTCTTTGTTGCTTTACCAGAATCTCTGTAATGTCATTTTGGCGCTGTAGCACGTTGAAAAGAGCTTCTGAACCACTCATCTCTGCCTGCACTGAATAGTGCTCTGGAGATCTGTCACTATTATTGTCGTAATTCCTTGTGTAATCACAGAAGAGCGGCTGTGGCAGCTAAAGCTGATGGGCTGCGACCTGTGACTGCGGTGGCTGAAGCTCATGGGCTGCGACCTGCGGCGGCTGAAGCTCATGGGCTGCGACCTGCGGCGGCTGAAGCTCATGGGCTGCGACCTGCAGCTGCGGCAGCTGAAGCTGATGGGCTGCGACCTGTGGCTGCGGCGGCTTAAGCTGATGGGCTGCGACCTGTGGCTGCGGCGGCTGAAGCTTCATGACAGAGCCTTCACCGCTGGTTACAGATCCTTCATAGCTTTGCAACACTTTGAGTTTAGCATCTGCAGTAGCTAATTCTATTTTAATTTCCAATTCCTCCCGACCAGCTCTCAGGTATAACTCCTGTTCCTCCAATGCCCGCTTCTCCCTCAGTGCTGCTGCTTGAGCCATTAATGCTACTTTATCCAACTCGACCTTCAAACGCTCAGATGATAATCTGGATCGCACAGAGCTACTGCGTGTAGAACCTCTAGTCTGTCCTGATACTGCCACAGAAATGCTATTAGCGGGACGCACACTTTCATCTATCCTTCTTGTTTCCTCTACACAAACATATGCTTCTTTAATCTACACGTCAACTTGTTCAATGAAGTCACAAAACGCAGTTTCTTTAGGCTCAAACCAGCTCTGTTGGTCGCATTTCATGTTGTCTTCTAACCCCATTTGTGTGAATTGCTCTTTGACTGCATTATTGGTTTCGATGAAGTCCTCAAAACCCGGTGTAAATCCCATGGATAGCTTAGTTTTAAGCATTTCTAGATTACAGTCATTTTCCATAAAATGAATCAGATAATTTTTTTAAGAGTGAGTTGGCTTAATTTACCTCTTCTGCTGCTCATTTTCCTTTGTAAGTAGTCCTCCAAGGCCTTGTATGTCGGTCTTTCAGTCCGTTTCTCCTGAGTGCATACACCACTGTTTGAATCTTCCATGATGTCTTTGATAGCTCGAAGCCGCTCTCAACTTTAATCCAGCAAGTAGATTCTACATGCACTTGCGGTTCCAGCATTCCCCGAAAACCATTGTAGTTAGTCTGGTAATTTGTTTACAAAACTTCAATATTGTGTGAGCACATCAATCAAAGGCTTTCTTCTGAAGATGATGTGTAGTGTCAGCGAGGAAAGTTTTTCTACTAATGTAAGGTCCGTTTCGTTTAGTATATAAATGGCATCTACATGTGAAGTAAAAGTCCTTGTTCCATACCGGTAAATAATGTAAACGGTTTAATCCACAGGTAAAGAACATAATCCATAGTTGCTCAATGCCCACAGGTGCAGAAATCCTCCACAGATTAACAATAACACAGTAAAATACTGATACGTTAGTCACGGTAGAAAAACTTTATGCCTCCATACTAAACGTACAAACCGTACATACTGAAACTCCGGAAAACTTAAGCACACACCCATGATCGCAAGTAGATGACATCATCGACAAGCGCAGAGCTTTATCACTAACATCCAGGGGCGCCCTCTATTGGCACAATCAAATAACACAGGCTACAGCATAACCCAACTTATGTAACCCATACAGCCATGACCGGGGCGAACACATGTACCGATCCTGCAGAAGGTGTTTGGGGTAGGACTCCTCCAAAACGGGTGGATGTTCATGCGAGGTATATTTATGTCCCTGGGGAGAGAAAATGTCCCAAATTCACTGGTAAAGCCTCTGATGGTTTACCTGTGGAGGAATGGGTAGAAGAGATCCGTAGGTCCCTAAGATGTCGACATACATCCCTGAATGAGAAGGCATTGTTCATTTATGATCAGTGGGAGGGGGAAGCCAAGACAGAAATTAAGTTTCGGTCTCTAAGTGATAGAAATGATCCAGGGAGGATTTTATCTATTTTAACAGATATGTATGGTTGTTCACTATCTTATATTGGGCTACAGAAGCAGTTTTATCAGCCTAAACAAGTAGAAGGGGAATCATTACAGGAGTATTCACATTCTTTGCTGTCATTGAAGGATGTTATCAAACGTGGAAGCCCTTAACCTATTTTAAATTCTGATCAGCTGTTAAGAGATCAGTTTGTAGTGCATGTCCGAGATAGCATGCTGCAGAGGGAACTAAAACAATCAGTACGGCTTAACCCTGACATTTCTTTTCTGACCATTCACAGTGAGGCTATATGATGGGTCAAGGAAGGGGAGCATGCGGGTGTGCAGAGCCCGGGCCTACTCCTGTGACACTCAGATTGAGGTGGTAGGTGAGGGTATGGTTGAAAGTCAAGTAGCAGTAAGTCAACCTAACAATGAATTGTCGGAATTGAAAGAATGTCTACGGAAGCAACAAGCTCAACTAGATATGTTATTAAATCACTTTGCATTGAATAACACGCGTCCCCTGCCTAGTGTGACGGGTATAGATAGTTGGACCAGAACTTATTATTATACTCAAGCAAAAAATTATAAAAACCTATTTGTAACCACTGTGACTAAGTAGGACACATAGCAAGGTTTTAGCACATGAGAAAAGAATCTCACCCCGCAGTTCGAGGGACAGGTGATCAATTCGGGTTCAGAGGTGGTTCAAGGGACAACATTGTCGAGCCACAGGAAAACTAAGGCCCTCTCGTGTGGGGAGCCAAACATCAGGATGGGTTAAAGAAGGCTCAACAATATGTTCTAAGTGCCTAACTAAGTTGATGGGGAAGTTTTCAGTTGTGGAAGTGCGAATGGGGGGTGTCCGTCCCTTGCCTGCTTGATACCGGCTTGATAGTCACCACGATTACAGAAGATTTTTTCTACGAGCATTTTAATTCTTCTGTAGAACAACTGCAAGAGTGTAGATGGCTTCAGATTAAGGTGGATAATAGCCTAGAAGTCCCATATTTGGTATACTTGAAGATAGACATCCAAGTGTTGGGTACAATACTACCAAGGACGGGTATTCTGGTATTCCAGAATTTAAGTGATGCTTATACTAAGTCCCAAAAGGATAAGGTCCCAGGGTTATTGGGTATGAACGTGATTAGCCAATGTTATGATGAGTTGTTTCAGCAACATGGATCTGCTTTATTCCAGTATCCTCTAATACAATCTGCAGAGAAGGCCTAGAAACAGGCGTTTATGGAATGTCGGCAGCTGGATGGACTGCCACCGATGAGTTGTTTAGGTAAAGTTAAGGTGGCTGAACGTACGTCAGTACGCATTTCTGCAGGCTCTACTAAATTTGTGTCAGCGACATGTAATCAGCACATAGGGCCTTCTATTCAGTCTGTATTACTGGAGCCAGTGAATTGTAAGCTTACCCCAGGCCTTTTACTTTCCAGAGCCGTCTTAGACTGTGATCAAGGGCAGGTATTTGTTCTAGTAGTTAAAATAGAAATGAGAGATGTGTGGCTTCCTCCACGCCATGAGGTGGGGACGTTGTTTTGAGTAGAACAGTAGCTGACCTATCCATTGGTAGTGTTCGATGAGGAAACTTCTAATGAAAGGTGTATCACAGTGGTTCGATCAATTGATACATCAGGTGACACATTGGACTTATCTACACAGATATGGCCTACGTTGACGTCGGAACAAAAGCAACAGGGTAAAGGTCTTTTACAGCAGTATGGTTCTGTGTTTAGTCAGGGGGATGGTGATTTGGGATGTACTAATTTGATCGAACATAAAATCCCATTACTAGATGAGGCCCAAGTGTGCCAAAGATATTGGTCACTTCCAGCATTACAGTACAAGCAAGTGAAGGCTCATATTCAAGAACTGTTGGAAAGGGAAGTGGTGCAGGTGAGTTGTAGCCCCTATTCATTGCCCATTGTGGTGCAGAAGAAGCATGGGACTATCTGGCAGTGTGTAGACTATCAGCAGCTTAATGCTAAGACCAGAAAAGATGCTTACCCTCTGCCTCGAATTGAGGAGTCATTAGATGCCTTAACCGGAGCTAGCCTGTTTTCTACCCTTGATTTGACTAGTGGGTACAATCATGTGCCTATGGCTGAGAAAGATAGGCACAAGACTGCCTTTTGCACACCATTTGGACTATTTCAATTTAACCGTATGCCTTTTGGACTTTGTAATGCCCCTAGTACGTTTCAAAGGCTCATGGAACATATTTTTGGGGACGAAAGGTTTCACTCTTTTTGCTGTATTTGGATTACATTGTTATCCTTTCATCATCATTTGAATGTCATCTACAGCTCCTTGAGGTGGTACTGCAAAGATTACAGCAACATAATCTAAAGTTGACGCTGGACAAGTGTCATTTCTTCCAATCAGAGGTCCATTATCTTGGGCATGTGATTTCTTCTGCAGGGGTAGCAACCGACCTGGAGAAGATCAGGGTAGTATCAGAGTGTAAACGTCCTACAATTGTCAAAGAACTCCGATCCTTCTTGGGTTTTGCATCATATTATCGGGAGTTAGTAGAACATTTTGCAACGCATGCTGCTCCATTGCACAAGTTTGTAACAGTACTGCAAGGCAGCAAGAAAAAGCCAGGAGTAATGAAAGTGGATGGAAGATGGGAGGAGGAATGTGAAAATGCATTTAATACTCTAAAAAAGAAGTTGGTAACATCACCTGTTATGCAGATTTCAATAAAACGTTTTTTTTTAAGGATCAATGCAAGCCATATAAATGGAATGGTAAATGGACTGCATTTATACAGCGCTTTTCTACTCCTACGAGTACTCAAAGCACTTTACAATACATGCCTCACATTCACATTCATATACCGGTGGTGGAGGCTGCCATGCAAGGTGCCAACCTGCTCACCGGGAGCAATTAGGGGTTCAGTGTCTTGCTCAAGTACACTTTGATGGGGTCAGGAGCTAACCTCCCTTTTCTGCAAGAAATATCATACATGGTGGTAAAAGTGCATTAGCTGGCTTCTTGTTTAGCTGAAATCGTATTCATTCATTTATTTATTTAAAAATTCCAAACTGTTTCAGGAGGCATCGAGGCTCTGAGGACCTCACACCTACAGGGATGGAATCAGGGCTCGAACCTACAACCCTCTGGTTGCCAAACGATAACACTACCTCCTGCACCACTATGGGATTAGGGGATGTCTTCTCGCAAGAACATGAAGGGAAACAATGGCCTGTGGCATATGCTAGCAAAGGACTACATCCCACGGAGTGGAATATGTCCAATTACAGTTTGATGAAGTTGTAACTTCTGGGATTGAAATGGGCCGTCACCGAAAAATTTTGTGAGTATCTGTTGGTGGCTACATTTACTGTTTTTACAGATAAAAAGTTACTTGCAAACTGCAAAATTGGGTGCGGTGGAGGAGCGTTGGGCATCACAACAAGCTCTGTTCAACTTTGACATTAAGTAAGAAGCGTTTGGTTCTCCGTAGTAATTTTAGATGGGTAACTGGATTTAATTGTTGGATTGTGCGGCACAGTAGGAGCACCATTGATGTGGGGATTCAGCGAAGGAGTGCGTGTTTGGTTCCCTGATAGAGTTGCGCAACTGTTTTAACAGGTAGAGTTTTTCTTAATTCAGATTTTAAAGTCATTCATAATGATGGTGTGTTTTTTTTCACCTTAAGTGGGTTTGCCATTTACAGGCAGCCTAAGGGAGACGGGATTAGCCACTGTTTTCTCCACTCGGAAATAGTAAAGTATTGAGAGTTGCAGTTCTACCAGAGTGTTACTGGGTTGCCATATTAGTGGAGATTGATTCAAATAATATTCAGCACATGTTTTTTTTTCCTGGGTTTCATAACTGAAGGGTTCATTGTAACTTTTGTACTCTAGATTTTCAGAGTGCCAGTTAAGAGTTATGCCTAGTGTCTTGTAATTAATCATTGTATTATGCTATGTGAATTGTAATTGTGCTGAATGTTATAGAGTTACATTTACCTCCCATGTGATTTGACTGCCAATAAATCTTTGGATTTCCTTGTACAGCCCTATATCATTTCTGAGTCCCTTCTGGTAGTATACTGGTATAAATTATACACAAGGTCACATACTGTAAGGGCCTAAGTTGGCATGACGATTCTGTGATATGGCTGCACAAAGGGTAGTGTGACCCCCATGTTGCCCTGGTATATTGACAATAGCCCTGTGGCTAATGATATTTGTTTGTCTTCTTCTCACTGTACTCAGGTTAAACCCAGGACTTCATCCACATCCATTTGCAAAACTCTCTGAAATAAAATATCACATTGTGTAGATCAGTATACTGTAAATCTGCTATGCAGGTGACCGCTTGACTTTTTATAGTGTTTGTTGACCTGATTGGTGTGTCTATAATTATTCATCTGTGTGAGTGCACATCTGGTGGCTGTGTTCAACCAATTGGTTCATAGATATGTTCATTTGAAAGCCTTTGCTTTGATATTGCAAGGAAGTAACATTATGATCAGTTTCAGTGTCAAAGGTATGTAAGTGTGTTTAGTGTTTTGCAAATCACTGTGTGTAGTTGTTACGTACTGCCCGGCATGAGAACGCAAACGAGGGAGCGAGTCCGTAGATGCAGGTGAAACGGGGTTTATTTCAGGAACAGAAAGGGCAGACATCCGCGAACTTGCACTCACAGCAACTAACGACAATGACAGATCTGGCGTACTGACTTAGACACGGACTAAATACACAAGACAGGCTGAATTGAACAAGCAACAGGTGAGAACAATCAGGAAATCACATGAGGTAATGGGAGGGGGCGTGGCATGCACAAGGATCGTTCAAGCTGGGTGTGACAGTAGTGTTTTGCAAAAATGTGAAGCTGTTAATGTGCTTATAGTTGTACAAATCTGGGCTGGTGTTTTTCTCCTTGACTGTTATGTTTTGGTAATTGTGGAAAAGTTTTCATTTTAGTGTTTAAGCAATCGCAAAAAACTGCATTATATTTTATATACACAGTACATTTTGGCGAACCTTGCATCACTGCATGAAACCTCACAGTACAATACAATTCAATACATTTATGGTTTCTTACTTTCTCTGGCTCTCCCAGTCATTTTTTACATCTTTCTTTAATACAGTGGTACCTCAGAATTTATTTTTATTATTAATCTGTATTTGTTAATTTGTTCATAAATTGCTTTTAGGTTGTAACATTTGTACAATGATTGCATAACTTTTTGGTGAGCAATGGCTACCAAAATGATATATAGTATAGTGTATTGCCTGATATTTTCAATTAAAAAAGCACTATCACCAACAAACGATGCTATCACAGTGACTGTGAGGCAGAGACTGAAGTGGTACCCTTAGTTTCTGCTGAGAGACGTGCCACGTGCATACAAGTTGATCTTAGGTCGACATTCACGGTTTGACTTCTAAGATTCAGTTCGAGTTCTAGGTAATTTTTTTCGAACTGGTTGGTTCGATTTTTAAGAAATTTGAGTTCTAATGAGTCCAAATACTGAGGTACCACTGTATATGTAAATTAGGAGGCTAGCTGGGACACTTTCATTGCTTGCTGGAATTTTGCATCAGCTCGCAACACATACGCGTTTTGTTTCGGTAACCTAATATAACGAAGTTTTAATCGAAAGCGGACTGACCACCTATTACATAAAACAAGTAGCGAATGGCAAAAGGGTTGACAGATGATAAAGGCTAACATCTAAAACATTTTTTGATTGTCGTGCGATCTACCTGCGCTACCTTTGCAATCTACTGGTCGGTCACGATCGACGTATTGGGCACCCCTGGTCTATATTAACCTATAACACTGAGCATATTAAGCAAATATTAGCCCAATTATGTTATGACCTATAATAACTAATAAATATAAATTTTTAAAGATTACCCTATAGAGTAGATTACCTGGACTCAAATAACATTTTGAGGGATAGCCAGCATGGATTTAGGAGAGGTACTGTAGATCCTGTTTGACAAATCTGTTGGAGTTTTTTGAGAAAGCTACTCAGGTAGCTGATGATAAGAAGGCCTATGATGTCATCTACTTAGACTTCCAAAGGGCTTTTGATGTTGTCCCCCACAAGAGGCTCC
>JAABNX020000248.1:0-15169 GCA_015163995.2 Mormyrus lacerda | reverse complement strand
AACATACACACCAAGGTCTTTCTCATAATCAGCTACCTTTATTTCAGTAAGACCCATAAAATACCTGTACTTTATATCTCTGCTCCCTACATGGAGCACCTTACATTTATTTATGTTAAATTTCATCTGCCAGGTATCGGCCCAGTCAGTAATTAAATTAAGATCCCGCTGTAGCTGCTGAGCCACTAGTTCAGTATCTGTTACACCACCCACCTTGGTGTCATCTGAAAATTTCACTAGTTTACTGTATATATTGTCTATATCATTTATGTAAATTAGGAACAATAGTGGTCCTAAAATTGAACCCTGCGATACCCCACTATGAACGCAGGCCCACTGTGACAATGTGCCTCTTATAACTACTCTCTGCTTCCTATCTGTTAACCAATTATCAATCCAGGTCACACAGTTCATAAAATACCTGTCGCTTTGAGTTTAAGTAGAAGCCTCTTGTGGGGGACAACATCAAAAGCCTTTTGGAAATCCAAGTAGATGACATCATAGGCCTTCTTATCATCAACTTCCTGAGTAGCTTCCTCAAAAAATTCCAACAGACTTGTCCAACAGGATCTACCTCTCCTAAATCCATGCTGGCTATGCTCTTCGGACACTAAACTTAACCTCAAATTTAACCATGTTATTATGGATTTCTTATGAAAAAAATATTTTCAAAGCATAGATGGGATTTGAAGTCACAAAACAATGCAAAAAAATTACATCTCTGAAGGATTTTAATAATTATATTTCAAGGTAAATTGTACAATTAGAGATTGGGGACAGGTAACAAATGTTATTTTTTCAATGTTCTAGGTAGTTTTTAATTTATAATAATTTATGTTTTATATATTTATTGTCACGCCCCCAGAGGCGGGGTTTGATAGGTGCAGCTCATCATCCAATGTTTAAACGGCTTTATAAGAAAATGATCGCAAGACGGCTTCGCGAAGTATTGACCCAATGTATCATTGCTGTACTGAGCGTTTTTCTTCTGTCTGTCTCTCGTCTGCCCGCCTTCCCCTGCCTTGCCTGTTGCCCGTGTGTACCGTCCTTACCTGCTTACCTCTTCTCCTCAGCCCAGCTCCTGCCAGTAACCCACCTGTCCCGCTGAGCCCGACATCTCCCGTTCTCCCTCCCTCGCATGTCCTGTTCCCATGTCTTCCGGTCGGACGGATCCTCCTGGCAACGAACCCGGCTCACGTACCTTCTGCACAACCCTTCGGCACCTTGTCTCCAGCTTCCCTCTCCAGGGATCGCCCTTGTCTCCGTGGACATCGCCTTCTGCGCCTTGGTGAGAGAGACATCGCTCCCTCTGCACCCTGGATCGTTACCCCTCAGCACTTGTTATTGGCTTTCCCCACTAAAGGTCCCTGCATCTCTGGATCTCTGTCTCCCTTTGTGCCCAAATGTGACAAAATACTTCGCCCATCGATGGATCCAGCAGGGAACTTGGAATCCCGTATGGCCGCCTTGGAACAGCTGGTGCAGCCAGTGCAGCCCAGGTATCCCTCCCACGGTCTTCCCCACGCCCTTCTGCCCCTTTGCCGATCGCCATGCCCATACGTTATGATGGGAATCCGGATCAATGCCGAGGATTCCTCATGCAGTATGGCATATATGTGGAGGAGCACCCCGAGATGTTCCGTAATCCTGGAGCGGAGGTCAGATTCACTATCTCCTTGCTAACGTGAATGGGCAACCGCTTTGTGGGCCGACAACAGCCCACTCCTAACTCCTGGAAAAGAGTATCATCGGGCTCTGATGGAGGTCTTCGACCATCCAGCAGTGGGGAGAAAACCAGGATTCTGGCTCTGTCGCCAGGGAAATCAATCCGCGGCAGAATTCTCTTTGGAATTCCAGACAATCACTACCAACCTTAGATGGCCCGATGATTGTTTACAGACAATCTTCCTCAAAGCCTTGAATTCGGATCTGCAGGATGAGCTGTCCCATTTGATGATCTGGTCCAACAGGCAGTCCGGCTCGATAATACCGTCGCCAACGGAATCGACCAACCGACGTCGCCAACGGAATCAGTCTGCACGAGGGACGCCGACCAGTGACGCACCAGAACCGATGCAAGTCGGTCAATCACCGCTTACCTCTGGCGAGTGAAGGAGACGGATTCAGGGAGGACTCTGCCTGTATTGTGGCGGAGCGAGTCACACCATCTCGACCTGTCCCAGTCGACCCAGAGGTGACGGAGCCCCCCTCCCGGTAGGTGTCTCTTCTTTACCCTACATTGCCATTTCTCAGTTCACGGTACCTGTGTTCTTAGAAGGGAAGAACCAACGTCTTAAAGTAAGAGCACTCATTGATAGTGGGGCAGCCGGTAATTTCATTGACACTGACCTGGCAAACCAGCTAGATCTGCCACTGCAGACGCTCGCTCATCCAATTTTGGTTCAAGGGGTTACTGGGGAACGGATGGTGGAGGGAACTATCCGCCAGCACGCTGGCCCCTTTGGGATGCAGGTAGCGGCTCTCCATAAGGAGGAGATCGAGGTTTTCTTTCTTTCCCAAGCAAAAACCAGCTGATCCTCGGACTTCCTTAGCTGAGGAAACATAACCCTCACATCGATTGGAGAACTGGGGAGATTATAGCACGGTCATACCATTGTTGTCGTAAATGCTTGTCCCTTCCATGTAAAGCTACAGGAGTGGAGAGTCCGGAGCCTGAAAACCTGGAGGTGATTCTGAAGGAATACCAGGACTACAAGGACGTGTTCAGTAAGGAAAAGGCTTTTACTCTACCCCCTCATAGGGATTGTGACTGTTCTATTGAACTCTTAGACAGTGCTACCTTACTTTGGGGCAGGTTGTACCCTGTCTCCTTACAGGAGGAGGAGTCCCTGGAGAGCTACATTCGCGACGGATTGAAACAGGGGATCATTCAACCTTCCACGTCGCCTGTAACTGCAGGGTTTTTCTTTATTAAAAAGAAAAATGGAGGATAACGTTCGGTGGTGGATTATGATGCCTTAAACGCGATCACCATCAAGAGGAGAAAACCTCTGCCATTGATCCCGTCCGCTTTGAAACAACTCCGAGACGCAGTTGTATTCACTAAGTTGGCTCTGCACAGTGCTTATAACCTCGTGAGAATCATATCTGGGGATGAGTGGAAGACATCTTTTATCACCAGTAGGGGGCAGTATGAGTACCTTGTTATGCCATATGGATTAGCTAATAGTCCCTCGATTTTCCAATCTTTTATCAATAGAATCTTTCATGACATGTTGTGCAAATTTGTTGTGGTCTACATCGATGATATCCTGATTTATTCACCCTCTAAACCGGATCACGTTCATCATGTACGACAGGTGCTGCAGCGCCTCAGGGAACATCACCTGTATGTCAAAGGGGAGAAGTGAGTTCCACCAGACTTCGGAAAAATTCTTGGGCTACATCATTCAACCCGGAGCCGTTGCCATGGACAATTGGAAGATTTAGTCTATTCAAGAATGGCCTCATCCCAAAACTCACAGAGATCTGCAACGATTTCTCGGATTCGCCAACTTCTACAGGAGATTCATTCGCAACTTTAGCAAGATATCAAGCCCCCTCACCTCTCTCACACGCAGAAAGCCGATTCAACTTAGCTGGACCCCGGAGGCTGATCTCACATTCACTCGGCTAAAGCAAGCTTTCTGTACAGGCCCTGTGCTGAAGCAACCACGGCTAGAGGTCCCGTTCGAGGTGGAAGTGGACGCATCCGAGGCTGAAGTAGGAGCGGTCCTCATCCAGCGGGATTCTGAGACAGGACAGCGACATCCGTGTGCATACTTCTCGAGGAAACTGACTTCCGCGGAACGGAACTATGAGGTGGGAGATCGAGAGCTGCTCGCCATGAGACTGGCATTGGAAGAGTGGTGCCACTGGCTGGAGGGAGCCTGGCACTCCTTCATCGTACTGACGGATCACCGAAACTTAGAATATTTGCAATCAGCCAAGCGGCTCACCTCCCATCAGGCCCGCTGGGCACAGTGGTTCACGCGCTTCACGTTTTGTGTCAGTTACCTGCCTGGCAGCAAGCACATGAAAGCGGATGCCTTATCCAGGCAGTTTGATCCCCCTGAAAGCGAGGAGTGTACTTACCCGGTTCTCCATCCCTCCTGTTTCGTCTCTTCCATTACCTGGGGTTTGGGAGAGACTATAAAGTTAGAGAATGAAAACCGAGCTCCCCCTGCTGGCTGCCCACCCGGAGTGTTGTATGTGTCGCCTTCCCATCGTCAGGAGTTGCTTCGCTGGGTTCATGCTCAACCGGGAACCGGACACCTGGGTGTGTCAGCCACCCAGTGGCTCGTTGCCCGTCAGTATTGGTGGCCCGGTTGGCGACAACAAGTCCAAGCCTTCATGGAAAGCTGTCCCAACTGTGCTAGATGCAAATTGACCACCTTGAGCCCCGTGGGTCTCCTTCAACCCTTACCAGTTCCGTCTAGACCTTGGTCACATGTGGCAATGGATTTTATCACAGACTTACCTCGATCCTTGGGAAAGACCACTATACTCACCATTGTGGACCGATGTGTCGTTTGGTCACTCTCCCCAAATTACCCTCTGCCATGGAACTTGCGGAAATTCTAATTAATGAGCTCTTTCATTTTATAGGCATCCCCGACGATCTCGTCTCGGATTGAGGACCCCAGTTCACTTCACGAGTATTTCGTGAGTTTTGCTCCAAGTTGCGGGTCTTGTTAAGTCTAACATCTGCTTATCACTCGCAAGCGAATGGTTTAGCAGAACGCACTAATCAAGAAGTGTCCAAAGCTCTCCGTTTACTTAGCCAGACCGTGTGCTAGGGTTCCAGCCGCCTTTGTGCCCCTGGAACTCTCTGCCAGGGACAGTGCCCTGTGTAGACGCTTGGTTTCAGGACAGCAGACAAGCCTGGCGTCAAATCCAAACCGCCCTCCGGGGTCAGGCAGATCGGCAGAAGACCCAAGTGGATCGTCCTCGCCAGCCGGGGTTCCCCTACAGAGTGGGTCAACAGGTGTGGCTGTCGACTAAGAACCCCCGAATCCCGGGCTGCAAGAAGCTTACGGCACGTTATATCGGACCATTCCGGAACCTGAAAAGAATCGGTCCTGTCACGGTGAAACTGCAACTTCCTTGCATTTACCGTATCTGTCCCACGTTTCACATCTCACTCCTCAAGCCTGTTAAATACAGCCCTTTACAGCCGCCTGCCGATGTCCCTGACACGAGTCTGCCTCCCGTGGGGGACGATGGACCCTCTGCACGGATCTGAGCCCTGGTGGATTCTCAAAGACGTCAAGGGAAACTTCAGTATTTAGTGGACTGGGAAGGGGACGGCCCGGATGAAAGGAGTTGGGTTCTTGCCTCAGTGTCGTTTCAGACGCTGAAGGAAGCCTTCCACCTTGCCCAACCCGACAAGCCAGCTCCCTGACCCAGGGGTCGGCCTCGCAAACGTCGTCGTCCTCCCGGAGGCGGCCGTCGGGGGGGGGTACTGTCACGCCCCCGGAAGCAGGGTCCAACAGGTGCAGCTCATCATCCAACACTTTATAAGACAAATGATCGCAAGACAGCTTCGTGAAGTATTGAGCCAATGTATCATTGCCATACTGAGCATTTTTCTTGTCTCTCGTCTGCCCGTCTTCCCCTGCCTTGCCTGTTGCCCGTGTGAACCGTCCTTACCTGCTTACCTCTTCTCCTCAGCCCAGCTCCCGCCAGTAACCTACCTGTCCCGCTAAGCCCGGCATCTCCCATTCTCCTTCCCTCGCATGTCCTGTTCCCGTGTCTTCCCCTTAGACGGATCACCCTGGCAACGAACCCGGCTCATGTACCTGGACCACGACTTCTGAGCAACCCTCTCCGGGGATCGCCCTTGTCTCCGCGGACATCGCCTTCTGTGCCTTAGCGAGAGAGACATCGCTCCCTCTACACCCTGGATCGTTGCTGAGGGCACTTGTTATTGGCTTTCCCCACTAAAGGTCCTCAGTCCCTGCATCTCTGGATCTCGGTCTCCTTTCGTGCCTGGACGAGACATTTATATTTAATGATTTATATTATTGTAACCATGTGCAGACTGAGAAAGCAGGGAGCGGGAAAATCAGGATCGGGCACACGGATATCCAAAAAATGGGGTTTATTATAGACGGACCACAACTACAGTACACAGTAAAACAACATCAATGACCGGACACGGGAAACAGACTTAAACACGGATTTAAATGCACAAGATAAGCCAAAAAAACAGGAAACAGGTGATCACAATCGGGAATTCACATGAGATAAATGAGGGGACGTAGCACACACGAGGATCGTATGAGCAGGTCATGACATATATATCTTAAATTTGCAATTAGGTCAATGTACAAGACACTATGCTTAATAATATAATGTATTTTACAGTTATTTTTTGTGCACATTTATACACGTAATATCCTGGGGACATTCAGCGGAATGTCTTGTGTGCATGTACTCCATTTTATACATATTGATAATTGTCAGGGGTCAGGTTTTTCCAGTGCTGAGAAGAACCTGCCATGTACAAGGATGTAACTTTGGGTCTACCATTGGGGGAGGGGGGGGTAACAATTGACAAACAATAGGAAAAGCAAACAGACACAGGGGCAACAACAACGGAGACACAGGGGGAACACCAACGGGAGGAACGAAGGGGCCAGGAGTAAACAAAAGAGAAACAGGAGGATGAAGAGCAAACACAAGGGGCACAAAGGTAGAGGGCAAGGAGGCAAAGGGCGGGGGGAAACGGGGAGCTTACCTCAGCAAATATGAGCCTTGGATTGTGCTCTCTGGAATTGAAAAGGCCACTCCCCAGGTCCGCAGCCTGTCCAAGATATCATTGTTACGATGAATGGGCAGGCGAGCAGGCAAGGAGGCGAACAGAGCCGGATGGACAGGGAAACGGGGTTTATTTTAAAGAACAGGCAGACGGGCACAAACATCTGTAACACTACACACAATGACCGATGCAAGACTCAGGAAGATGTGGACTAATATACACAGGCAGGTCAGGAAGTAACAGAACACAGATGATCAAAATCGGGCATTCACACGAGGAAATGAGGTGGGCGTGGCATATGGGAGGATCGGGCGGGGCGGATCATGACAGAACCCCCCCCAAAGACGCGCACACCAGGCAACGAACGAGACGAGACCGGGGGAACAGGACTTGGAAAACAAAACAAGACCATCAACGTGGAAGGAAGGGAGACACCGGAGGAAGAGAGAATGTAGGAACAACAGGGCAAGGAGTGAATGGAGGAAGAACAGAGAGATGAGGGGCAGAAACAGGCGGGATGAAGGGAGGAGGAGGAGCAAGAACACGAGGAACGAAAGGAGACCACACAGGCAGGGACGGAGGACAAAGGGGAGCCTGAGGGAGCCCAAACGGGTGACAGGCGGCAGCCAAAGGGGCCGCAGGGGAGAGGGAGAAGGGAGGCGCAGGGGACGACACAGGGGCCAAGGAAACGGGACGAGGGAGAGACGGAGGGGACACGGAGGGAGCAGGAGGGACCAGCGGCATAGGCGGGCAGGAAAGGGAAGCCGCCACTGGCGATGGCACAGCCGGAGCCCGGGAAGGCGCCGTCCGATGCCCAGGTGGAGCAGGGGCACCCGGAAGCGGCCGACATGGCACCGGAGGCGATGCCGAGGACCGGCACCGAGGTACCGGGGGGGACCCACAGGCGACCGCCGACCCCGAACCGTAGGAGCCGCAGGCGGCCCCGGAGCCCCAGTCAAGGTGCGCGAGGGTGAGCCAGGGGGCAGGGCGGGCGGGACCCGGGCCCAACGCCTGTGACCTTGTCCCTTACGGGACACCGACAGGTGGGATCCCACTGGGCGTGGGTCCTGGAAGGGCCTGGGGAAGGGAGTCCAAAGGGAGGTCCCCAAGGGTTCCCAGTCCAGCTCCTCCTCAGAGGAGGAGGAGTAAGGAGCCCTGACCTCCTTGGAGCCCGAAGTCCAAGTCACTGGGACTGCTGCAGCAGGCGGCGGCGTGGGCTGGTCTGGAGAGCAGGGCAGGACGGGCTGGTCCGGTGAGATGGGCAGGACGGGCTGGTAGCCTCGGAGGGCGTGGGCGTGCGGCCAGCAGGGGCACCTCGGCGGGCGCGACGACATCAACCACGGGCGCGGCGACATCAGCCATGGGCGTGCGGCCATCGGGAGGTAGGAGGACGGGCATGTCCTCCACTACCTTGGGGGTCACTGGCTCAACGGGTGAAGTCGTGAGCGCAGCAGCTCTCTCCTCTGTGGGAAGAACCACGAGCGTGGCGAATGCCTCTGCAGCGGGCAAAACCGCGAGCGAGGCGGAGGAAGCCGGTGTTACCGCCTCTCTCCAAACTGGGACCAACACGCAGGATCCCAGGAACAGGGTCGGGGCACCTTCCTGCTTCCCCCGGCATTGCTTCTTCTTTCGCCGTGTTGTTGTCATGCTCGGTACCAAGCCAGTGGGACGGGGTGAGTCAGGGAGCGGTCCAGCGGCGGCACACCCCAGTTGGGGCAGCCAGACGGCCGCTCTCTCCCTCAACCGCTTCAGGTTTTGCTTTACCTCATCTAGCGGCTGTTCATCACTGGTGTGGTACCTCCAGTCCAGGAGGTCCCAGTACCTGTCCAGCAGCTGGCGGGCTACGGGGTCCTCTCTTTGGTCCAGCAGATTGGTCCACCTGATGAACTCTGCTTCCATGGGGAGAATCTTCCCGGTAGCCCCGAGCGTGTTGTAGAGAAGGTTGGTCATTCTGTTATGATTCGTGGGCAGGCGAGCAGGCAAGGAGGCGAACAGAGCCGGACGGACAGGGAAACGGGGTTTATTTTAAAGAACAGGCAGACAAGCACGAACATCTGTAACATTACACGCAATGACCGATGCAAGACTCACAAAGACGTGGACTAATATACACAGGCAGGTCAGGAAGTGACAGGACACAGGTAATCACGATCGGGGATTTACACGAGGAAATGAGGTGGGCGTGGCACACAGGAGGATCGGACGGGGCGGATCATGACATTTCATTTCTCAGCTCTTCTTTTTTGTTCTGTGCAACTTTTGGCAGGGGTAAATGAGTGACTTGCTGAGCACGAAACAGCACCTCGAAGGTGGAGGGAGTCCGCCTACTTTGAGCTGTGGAGGGCACAGATTCTGGCTCTGGGGGGCACGTAAAAGCTAAATATTTAAACTGAAATAAAGACATGATGCCACTGACAAGCGAACCAAGCTGCTGCTATATACTTATATATATATATATATATAGGTCACTGATAAATACTAATTGTGATACTATGTATAATCATCCATGGTGAATCTTGCAAGCAGTGAAATATTATTTCTGATGTCATTTAATATTTATTTCATATATGTTTTAAATTTTTATTGAATGTGATTTTGATACATTCAAGATAGAGGTCTGGTGGAGACACATATGCATCTTGCGCTGGTCCAAGAATTTCACCTCTAGCGGCGCAATAGAAATGCCCCTGTCCATCCCTCTTAATCATGGCCTCAGATCAGGAAACCCACGAAATAGAACCGGAGTCCTATCCCATTATTCCTACCTGTCATTTAATATATAGTATATATATATATATATGTTATTATTCCTGATGTCATTTAATATATATATGTCGTGACCGGGGAAGGCAGGCGAACAGAGAAGGACGTAACAAGGCAGAGTACGAGGTAAATGAAGTTTAATGAGGCAAACAGGTTAGCAAACGGCAACAAACATCAATGACTGATCTGATGAACTAGGGGAAGATATGGACTGATATACACGGAACAAGCAGAAACTAACAGGCGAGTACAATCAGGGAAATACACGTGGGAAATGAGGGGGCGTGGCACACACGAGGATCAGACGAGCCAGGCATGACAGAACCCCCCCCCCCCCTCAGGGGAGGCGACGGATGGGACGAGACCAGACCAGGGAGACAGGACCTGAAAAACATCACCGGGGCACAGGGAACAAAACGGAAGCACAAAACACACAGAGGGGCAAGACCCAGGACAACACCCGACATAGCACAGGAAACGCGGACAGACAGACTAGAACAGGAAGACAGGGGGGGAACAGAAAATGAAGGAACAAAAGGACCAGGAGTGAACACGGGAGACATCGAGGGACGAGGAGGAAAGACAGGAGGGATAAAGGGACCAGGAGGGAACAGAGGAGACACAGGAGGCAGAAAGGAAAAGGGAGGAGGGCTAAGGGGAGCCCGAGGGGCCTACGGGCAGAAGGCGGCAGCCGAAGGAGCCGCAGGTGACCGAGCGGCCAAAAACCATGGGACCCTGGGTGACCGGGAGGCAGGAGCCGGAGGGGACAAAGACGGGGCCAAGGAGGGAGCCGGAGGGACCAACAGAGGGGCAGAGGAGGGAGCAGAAAGGGACACCAGGGTTCAAGGTTCAAGGTTGCTTTTATTGTCATTTCAACAATATACATGGTACAGTGAACAGTAAAATGAGATAACGTTCCCCCGGACTATGGTGCTACATAAAAGGACTGGGACAGTACAAAAAAAAAGATTGCACGTATGCCACATAAGACAACTAGTAAAGTGCACGTGTGCAGACATGTGCAAAACAGCAAGTAAACAAGACAACAGAACAACAGACAATACATAAATGAGCAGCAAATGAGTGCAAACTAGTTGTAGCGCAGCAAAATAAAACAAGTTGTAGTGCAAATGACTGTGTGTGTGTGTGTGTATGTCAGTCCAGTTCCTGAGTATGTAGCAGCCTGATGGCTTGTGTATGTGTGTGTCTCACAAAGGCTTGATGGCTTTTTGTGTGTGTGTGTGTGTGTGTCTTCAGACCAGTCCCTGAGTGTTTAGTATCCTGATGGCTTGAGGGAAGAAACTGAAGGCGAGGAGGGAGCAGAAGGGGACCCCGGCGAAGGCAGGGAGGGAGGGGAAGCTGCAGCAGGCGACTGCAAGGCCATAGCAGGCAGAGGTGCCATCCACCAACCAGCCAAAGCGGAGGGACCCGCAGGCAAGCGACGAGTCGGAGCGGGGGGACCCGCAGGCGAGTGACGAGGCATCGGCGGGGGACCCGCAGGCGACACCCGATCCCGGCGCCTGTGTCCTCTCCCCTTCCGGGACACTGACAGCCGGGGCCCAGGTCGGGCTCCACTTCGTTGGGGCATAGGTGGAGTCAGGGCCGGAGGCATAGACGCCTCGGGTGGTGCTAGAGCCTCGGCCACTTGGGCCATAATGAGTGCGGCCAGCTCTGCAGCTGGGGCCGGGACAAGCAAGACAGGCCGGACAGGTGAGTCTGGCTGGACAGGCGTGCGGCCAGCAGGGGGCGCCTCGGCAGACATGGCGGCATCCTCCGGCGTACTGCCAGCAGGGGGCGCTGCGGGCTGGACCAGCGTGTGGCCCGCAGGGGGTGCCTCTGCAGGCACCTCAGGCGTGGGGTCAGCAATGGTGGCTGGAGATGCAGCCGTAGGTGTAGGTGTGTGTGTCGGGGCTGCCACTAAGACCAGCACAGGCAGGTCCGGAACACTGGGCAGGCCCAGAACACTGGTAATGGTTGCCCAAGCGTGCGTCCTCAAAAAGGACGTGGCCCCTTTAAGAACCGGGAGAACTTGGGGAATGGCATCCCTCACCGCGCGGATCCCACCCTGGCCCAGGCGCGCATGCCAGTAGGCGTGTGCCTCCAGGGGAGGCGGCTTCTCCCTGGTCTCTCTGGCTGGTCATTCAGGCAGCAGCGGCATTCTCCCACAGGAGCGGGGTGCTCTCTCGCTCCATGGCCGACTCCCCCGCGGGGAGCAGAGAGCAGGTTCCCAGGAGGAGCATTGGAGCCCCTTCCTCCTCCTTTCCTCGGTGCCTCTTATTTTTTCACCAAACGGGACTGGTTGGGGGAGGCGGG
Organism: Mormyrus lacerda; assembly: GCA_015163995.2. Lineage (NCBI taxonomy): Eukaryota > Metazoa > Chordata > Actinopteri > Osteoglossiformes > Mormyridae > Mormyrus > Mormyrus lacerda. The sequence goes on along the minus strand of JAABNX020000248.1, from coordinate 3,330 downwards.
GTTGCCTCCGCGCAGGCGAGCGGCTGGAGCCACTTCTCCTTTACGCCGCAGATGAGCTGCTGCCTTAGGGAGCGCACTTCCACCATTAAGCGATCCTCGGTGCGTGGGGTAACCTCCTGCAGATGGTTCCAGCGAGGGTGAGCAAGCCAGGATCCGCTCGGACCTCCGGCAGCTGTCGCTACTAGCTCACCTCATGCAGCAGGACAAGCCACAAGTCTTCCTCCTGCCGCGGTGAGTCGTTCTGGAGATCAGTCATTCTGTCGTGACCAGGGAAGGCAGGCGAACAGAGACATAACAAGGCAGAGTACGGGGTAAACGGGGTTTAATGACGCAAACGGCGACAAACATCAATGACCGATCTGACGAACTAGGGGAAGACGTGGACTGATATACATGGAACAACCAGAAAATAACAAATATATTTTATATATACAAAATTTTATATAAATTAGGACAAGTTTAATACTAATTGTATATTAACTATATATGTCATAATTATAATAAACTGTATATATATAGGTCACTGATAGATGTTAATTATGATATAGTGTCTGTTGTGCTTTAATTTGATGCATAATTTGGCTTTATAGCCTGAGGTAGAAGCTCAAGCAGACCTCATTTCAGGCATCCGTACAGACTGTCAGGCCCTTCCGAAGTCCCTTCATCTCAGATGTTGATTATAACCGCTTGAGTAAGTGACCTGTGGGTCACACTTAACATACTGTAATACTTGGGGCAAAGAAATGACAAGGTCTTAAATTTTATATATTGTCAACAATTATACCTTGATGTTACTAGAAAATTGTGGCTTTATTTCACATTTAAAGAGTTATTTCAAATAAAAAATGCATACAAGAAAATAGTACAGTGGGGGCATACAAGATAGAGGAGAGAGATAATAGGTAGAAGCTGGCCTGCTTCCCAGACAAACTTATTTTACAGTCTTTCAACATAAAAATAAAAAAATAATATAATGAAACAGTTCCATAATTCTTGTAAAAAAAGTCATGAATTCATACCAAAACAAAAAAAAACCAAAAACCAAAACTATATTCTTTGTGATTTCCTTTTTTTCTTTAACAGCAATTTTCAAATCCCTTGACTTGCAGGAAGAAACAGGTGTCTCTCACAGTAGGAGACATTCCTGAGTATTGTTGACTGCTTTTTTTAAATTCCTTTAAACTTTTTACATGTCAGTACAAAAAGTTCAAACCAATGCCAGGCCTTTCCCAGTCTGCTGGGTAGGGAGCTGTTTATAAGATTTATATTTTCCCTTAGCTATATTTATTTTTTGTCACTATCTCCCCATGTCATCTTTGTATATATATAAAAACAGGGACAACGTTGCATAATGCACCCAATGTTCCACATGATCCCACCGCCATTGATGATCTGACTGACAATATCTGTAATTATATAAATTTCTCAATCTCTAGATTAATATGGAAGATCATAATTTAACATCATGATCAAAAGGCCTCGAAAGAGTCCTGTGTGGTTATTTTTCGACACTACCTCCCCATGTCAGGAGTGGGTAATTTGCGCGCCTGCTGCCTTCCTTGGATGTTCTCAGGCTCCCTCTCCGGAATCGAACCCTGATTCCCCGTTACCCGTGGTCACCATGGTAGGCACTTATAGTACCATCGAAAGTTGATAGGGCAGACATTTGGATGAGCGACCATTTAATTTATCAAAATCACAACAAAAACACACTCACCAATTAAAAACATCATGACTCCTGAAATGCAGTCAGAGTGCATCCCAATTTCTTCCCCACAGTTTCATACAGTTTTCTGTTGTCTCTCTGCATGATTCCTGTCAGTCATGGCTCTGTGGGAGGGCTGGCCATCTCTATTGTTTGACTGAGTGTCTAATTCACGCTTATGTTATATAAGTTTTTCAATCTCTAGATTAATATGGAAGATCATAATTTAGCATCATGATCATGATATATATATATATATATATATATAAACAGGGACAATATTGCATAATGTACCTGATGTTCTGCATGATTCCACTACCACTGATGATCTGACTGACAATTTCTCCATCCCTATCCCTCCAATACTGGAACAGCTAGTTTGGTGAGAATCAAGCTGTGGTGTGGAGTTCATTTGTTTATATATTGATCTTGGTTTATATAATTTAGATTTTCCCATAACTATATATCTATTTTTTATTACAATCCCCCCATGTCAGGAGTGGGTAATTTGTGTGTATATATATATATGTCCTCTCCTGGAGCCGACACCTTATCGTGGTGGAGGGGTTTGCACGTTCTAATTATCCCAGGAGCTAAGTTGCCCGGGGCTTTATGCCCCTGGTAGGGTCACCCAAGGCAAACAGGAACCAGACGAAGTGTGGCTCACAAGACCCCTTTATGATGAGTCACAACATGGATCCACAATTTCCCTTGCCCGGACGCGAGTCACCGGGGCCCCCCCCCTGGAGCCAGGCCTGGGGTTGGGGCTCGATGGCGAGCGCCTGGTGGCCAGGCCTGCGCCCATGGCACAGCCCGAACAAGGCACGTGGGTCCCCCCTCCAATGGGCTCACCACCTGTAGGAGGGGCTATATGGGTCGGGTGCAGTGTGAGTTGGGCAGTGGCCGAAGGTGGGGACCTTGGCGATCCAATCCTCGGCTGCAGAAGCTAGCTCTAGGGACATGGAATGTCACCTCTCTGGTGGGGAAGGAGCCTGAGCTGGTGCGTGAGGCTGTGTAGTTCCGACTAGATATAATCAGGCTCACCTCGACGCATGGCCTGGGCTCTGGAACCAGTCTCCTCAAAGGGGGTTGGACCCTCTTCTACTCTGGAGTTGCTCACGGGGAGACGCGCCAAGCTGGGGTGGGTGCCTGTACATTGGGGTTTACCACGGTGGACGAGAGGGTAGCCATGCGCTTATGCACCAAACAGCAGTTCAGAATACCCACCCTTTTTGGAATCCTTGGAAGGGGTGTTGGAGAGGACTCTTGTTCTGCTAGGGGGCTTCAATGCTCACATGGGCAATGACAGTGAGACCTGGAGGGGCATGATTGGGAGGAACTACCCACCAAATCTGAACCTGAGTGGTGTTTTATTGTTGGACTTCTGTTCCGAGTTCGGCGATCTTATTCTTTCGGTCACTACCCACAGCTTGTGACCATAGGTGAGGGTAGGAACGTAGATCGACCGATAAATCAAGAGCTTTGCCTTTTGGCTCAGCTCCTTCTTCACCACGACAGACTAATGCAGCGCCCGCATCACTGTTGACGCCGTACCGATCCGCCTGTCGATCTCCCGCTCCATCCTTCCCTCACTCGTGAACAAGACCCCAAGATACTTAAACTCC
>JAABNX020000247.1:0-15173 GCA_015163995.2 Mormyrus lacerda | reverse complement strand
AGTGTATATGTCTACATATATAAATTAAGGAGGTAACTATACCGTTTACTATTAAGTACAATTTGAGGTCGAATTGAAAAAATAACACTATCGTGCATCCCTAATTGCCAGCTTCAAATGTGTCAGAAAGTAGTCACTTAAAGTAAGAGGTTTGGTCAAGAAACACTGCGAGTAATCGTACTCGATTACACATGAAGAGGAACTGGAACATGGGCTTCAGCAGAGTAGTAAGTTCTTAATATTGCGGTAAAATGCAACAAAACATAGAAACACATTTGATAAGGAGAAATAGAGTGACTAGACAGCGTAAGAGTAAAGAAACAAGGTAAAAATTGAAAATAAACGGTAGCACTGGAAGAACAGAAGTGCTGTTCTTTCATCCATCATCTCATGTGTATCCTGCTCGTTGTAGTCTGTTAAGCTCTAGTTCAGCAACCAAAAGTGAAAGTATGAAGGGGAAGCTACTTCTCACAATCTCGGATATTTACTTTTTGAGCAACAAAAGAAGAACCAACGCTGTCGTTGCTTATTTGATATCACTTATTCAGCTCCATGTGATTCTTATGTGGACCAAGTTCACTGGCGTGGTTTCTGTACCAAAAGCTCTTAACCTGTTGTGTTTGAGAATGCTGTGCAGTGCAACATTTGTTTCAGTGATACTGAGCAAGAACAAACAGAAGAGACAAACACAGTTCCCTAAATATAACGTAACATCTCTGTAAGTGAAACGAATAAATATATATTTTGAGTGCTTTTGTATCTATGCAGGAGCAACTGTCTTTAATTTATAGGTGACACAAATCAGTAATAATACAGTGCATAATAATAATGCAATAATAATAAAAGTAACTACATACGGTACTGTACTGTACCTTGAGTTTATGAGTGGGTGAAGCCGTGCAATGTTTCGTGAGTGTTGCAAATTCGTTATTAGAACTAAAATCTTTAATAGCATAGGCTTTATAGCGGTTTGTGCAAAAGTACGAGTTCTTAACCTGGGGACTGCCTGTATGTGTATTTACGTTGTAGGATAGCCCATTTGTTACGTGTAGATTAACAGATTTTCCCATAGGTCTGACCTGTAACATTTGTGTGTGGCATAACAAATGCATTTGTTTGTGTCTTTGGATGGTTGGTTTACCTAATGATGGTTAATTTTCATTTTCCCATGTATCCTGCATAAAGTTTAAAAATCTATTTCTACTTATGTTAAAAAACATGTCCGATTTCACATATCTTCTGTGTTCTCTTCAAACGCTGACAGTAACTCACTGTTTAAAAATATGTTGGCAAGTCATATAGTATATTAGTGGAAAACAAAAATAGACACAAATTCTTGCATCATCTCCTGGTTTTATCATTTACATCTTCTAAACGGGGGGAAAAAATCAAGCACATTTTATAAAATAAGCATTTAATTGTGGAAGTAGTCAGTTTGTAGGCATTTACAAAGTGCCAGGCAATTCTGCAAGTTTGTGAAACCAGCAAAGTTTTTGGAAACCTGTCTAAAGAACATCAGTTTTCATTAATGGTAAAAGTGCGCCCAGTGCGGAAATAGTTCTCAATCTCCTCCAGAGTCCGTCCCTTTGTCTCTGGGACGCACAAAGCTGTGAAAAGTATGTTGATCACTGACACCACTGAAAAAAACGTGAAAGGCACAAATAGGCCGAAGTTTTCCTACAAGGATAAAGAAGAAAAACAAATGTTATCTCTTAAGGTCAATTCAATTCGCCAATAGAGAGTGACAGAGCATCAGGGGCAGATTTAAGGCTTATCAAGACATACATACTCAGAGTGTACAGCAAAGACAGAATAGTGATTGTTTGCCTCCAAGATGTGGGGGCATGACTGAGAACTCACCACCACATGCATGAAGACCTGGGTCAAGACGAAGGCAGTGACCCAGCTAACTCCAACACACAGGCCAGATGCCTTACCCCGGGCCCCTAAAGGCAGGATTTCTGACATCAGAAGCCATGTGATAGGACCCCATCCCATGGCATAACCTTGAGGGTGAGATGGATACGTCAAACTAATGTCAGTCCTGCTTCACTTTATATGTCTGAGAAAACTGCGAAGCACAATGTCTGTTCTGAGCCAAAACACCATGTAGACTCCTATACAGTAAATTAAAACAAATATATCTAATTGAGTCTAGTGGTGCTTGATAGCAACATGGAGAAATATCCATTCATCTTCAAACTATTTATCATGGACAGAGGCACAGAAGACCTGGGGCCTCACTTATAAAGGCTTTGTACGAACAAAATAGCCGTGACACATTCATAGGCATATTTATACAAAGCTTTTCAGATTTCTAAAGGAATAACATAAACAAAAGAGATCCTGAAAAAGTTTTCACATTTATGAATGGTCTGCAGCAGTCATGGTTGTGTTTTTGAGGAAACAGAAAAGATCATCTGGAAGTCAGCTGGTAATGTGCATCTAAGTTGAATTTTAAGTTATTTTTAGTACTTATTGAAATGCACATTAAATACAGAAACATATTTATTATTCTTACTGTAAGATATCAGAGGAGTAGCTAGACATACAGGGGCCCTTATAAAATGTCACATTGGGCCCCTGTCCCCTTACATTATGTAATCTCACATATGCAAGGCCCCCTGTAATGTGCCTTCAACACCCCTGTCTGATATACAAGTAACATTCAGTATGTTTTTTAATTAATGAATTTATATATACCAAAATATGTACCGTGTGTAATGTAAGTTTATATATTTACTGAAAATTCAAAGCAAGTATTGGCACCAACATGTGTGCCCCCATACAGTATGTACATTGACCCCTTCACATTCGCAGTTTTGGTTATTAATATGCAAACAATTAAACAGCGATGTTGCCAAAAGATCAGAAACGACGTGTAAGCCAAAACCAATACTGAAATAATTTAATATTTAAATATTAGTGATACCTACTAAATCAGCACGTTGTTGGTGTAGGGCTATGCTTCTCACCTATGGCACTAGAGGTCCTGAGTGCAAAACCGAGGTAAGCCTATGCACCATGCAATATAAGAATTATATGTTTTGGGTTCTGGGTATGACGTTAAACTGCAGCCAAAAACTCACAACAGTTTGAAATAAACAGGCATGATACCCTTCTGCTCTCTTCGCGGGAGCTGCAGCTGCCCACAGGAAGGCTTCAAGCACCATGAATCCGATGGCCGACAAGTCAAAACTGTCGGAGAGCTAATAGGGTCAGGCCTTTTGGGGATTGGGGTTGGTGTGGTGCTGAGGCATCGACACCTGCATGGCGGCACTTGGGTCCCAGTTTGAGGCAGGCCATTCGGATAGCCGCGTGGAACGTCTTGTCTCTCCGGCAAGTTGGTGGAGCATCCCAAACTCCACATTTTGGTGGCAGCACTCTCTGAGGTATACAGATGGGAGTGGCCATATCTCTGTAGGTGGGTATACCTACTTTTGGTCTGGTCAGCTTGATGGCTACGATACTGTTGCTGTAGCGGATCGAATCCTTCCGATGGTGTCTGATGTCACTTCTTTCAACGAGCGTATTGTGAGACTCAGGCTAAGGCACTCCTTGGGTGTCTTGTCTGTTGTCTCAGTGTATGCGCTGACCACAGTGAGTGATATCTCATTGAGGGAGACATTTTATTTACAACTTCGTTTAGTGCTTGATGGGTGCCCACGAGGTGACAATCCTCTGGTTATGGGTGACTTCAATGTGACCACTGCCACTGACAGAGCTGCCTATGAGGATTGTGTCATCGCCATGGGTCTGGAGACCAGGCTAAGAGTGGCTTCATGTTCCTTGACTTTGCAAAAGGTCAGAGGCTGCGGGTCACTGGATCCTGGTTCCAACCAATGCCACATTGTTGGACTTGGTACTCCAATACTGGTGGTGCGGCAAAGGAGACTACATCCGCGTGGGCAGATGCTGGAGGCTCTTGCAAAGCTGCAGAGTCTACAGAAGTGCCCAGTTTGTGAATTATGACCACAGACTTGTTGTTACTACTCTGAAGATTCAGCCTAGATCCAGGCTACCACCTACTAAGAGAAAGAGGCTGGACTTGGCCAGGCTCCAAGATCAAGCTGTTGCTGATGAGTTTGCATGTAGATTGTAGACTTGGGTGCGACCGCTTATTTTAATGTGGTGTGGGAGACTTTCCATGATAATACCCTGAAGGTTACTGAGGGTTGTGTTGCTGTTGTAAGTGTTCCCAGAAGGAGGTGTTGTGTCTCACAGGGGACCCTGGATATTTTTAAAGGAGTCACATCGCATGATTTGGTCTATACTAGGAACTGAAGAGGAAGGCTATGAGGGCTCAGAGAGCAGATAAGGAGGCGTTTGTTAGATAAATCTGTGAGCAGGGATCTGTGGTATCCGGGGTGAAATTCTCCAGGCTGGTGGTAAGATTATCCTCCTGGCATTGTAGGCAATCTTTGCTTCCATTTGGGAGTCAGGCGTCATCCCAACCGACTGGAAAACCAGACTTGTAGTCCCTATCTTGAATGGGAAGGGTGATCACCTGGATTTCGGCAACTACAGGGCGATAACACTGCATTCAGTGCCGGGGAAGGTCCTTGCTAGGGTCATCCTTAACTGGGATCCGTGATCACTTGCTCACCTGTCAAAAGGTTCTTTGCAGCCTTTTTCTATTTTCGTAAAGCAGTTAATTGAGTTACTCTGTAAGATATACTGAGACTTCGCAAGATCCCCCTGAAGTTGCAGGACATCATGGCCAGCCTATATACTGGTACTGTGAGTGCTGTGCAGTGTGGAGGGAAAATCTTTGCATTCTTCCCAATTGATTTTGGGGTTTGCCAGGGGTGTGTTTTTGCTCCTACTCTGTTCAATGCTTGTATGGACTGGGTGTTGGGTAGGGTTGTGGGTCCAGCAGCTTTGGGGCATCCATTGGTGAAGAAATCTTTACTGATCTTGATTTTGCCAACGATGCAGTGATCTTAGCGGAGTCAATGGAGGTTCTGATCAGACATCTTGAGAGACTGAGCCAGGAGTGTCTGGGATTGCAGGTGTCCTTGATAAAGACCAAGATGACATGGACGCTATCCAATGAGCTGAGACGAAAACTGGACTCCTTCTGTACTGTGTCTCTTTGGAGAATCCTTGGGTACCACTGGTTTGACTTTGTGTTGAACAAGTGGTTGATAGAGGAATCCTGAATGAGGCACATTTCCTGCATGGTGAGGGAGCATCAGTTGCAGCATTACAGCCATGTGGCGCATTTCTCTGAGGGTGATCCGACTCGCAGGATCCACATTGCTGAGGACTCAAGCGGCTGGACCAGGTCAACGGAATACACATGTAACGCCTGGCTGTGGCAAATGGATGTCCATTTCCGGGACTGGACTTAGTGTCTGCCTGAGGGGTAGCTAGCCAGGATCCCAAGGAGTTTTGCTGTGTGGTTGGTGCGGCAACGCGCTGTATCAGCGCATGCTCCCCAACCGGACCTGATACTATTTGTTAGTGTGAGTAACATTAAAATTCTTGCCTTAGCTATGCTGCGCAAGTTTGTTTTGGGAACCATCCTTACTTTCTTTTTGGCAACCAGCTCCCAATGTGTACAGTAGTAACTTTGTACATAATTTACCATAATTTAGATGGTTTGTATATTGTATAAAAGTCTGGATAGGAAATGACAAAGTAAACTTGCAAAGAGTACAGTATAGTGCTGTTTGTTTAGATTGGGAGTAGATAGAGTTTTTATGTTATCACTCAGACTATCAAGACTGTTATGAGTTGACTTTGGGGAGGGGGGTCAAGTATTTTTCATAAATTTTCACATTCACAGGAATCTTCTTCCCCTAACACTCGCGAATGTGAAGGGGTGACCTCCATTTCATCAACTACATAGAGACAAGGAACATGGGTTTAAAGAATTTGCAAGTAATTTTGTTGTTGGGGGGTCAAGTATGCAGAACATTTACTAACTGGTAAAGTTCCTTGTCAAAATGTAACAAAAATATGTGCAAATTTTTCTAAGATCCGTTTAGATTAGTAACTTGTACAATGAGTATCGCAGTTTATGCAAGGTTTTTTACATCTTACTTTTACTTTTCATAGATTTTCATACGTTTCCTCCCTTGAACATTACCAAAGAATAAATGAAAGTTCTTTATAAATGAGGCCCCTGGAATCTGTCCCAGGCAGCACAGGGTTGGGATACACAATGAAGGAAATGCCAGTCACATGACCAAACATACCAAATATAATGATCATCGTGCTTAACAGTGGGATGAGGGTAAATGGGTCAAACTGTGGACTCCGCAGGAAGTCAGGAGGTCGCTGAATACTGAGATGAGTAGATGAGGTAGTGATATTCACAAAGGGACAGCTTCCGGTGTGAGTGTACAGACTCATACACTGGCTAGCAAGAAACATCAGGAAGCCTGTTTAAAGGAAAGGCAAAGACCAGTCAGCCTTAGTCTGTAGCTGTTTTTTTCCCATAGATAAGCACTATTAATATACACCAATGATGTACAGTTACTGCTATCAATACTTCCTCACCTGGGGGGTACTCCATGAAAGTAGCTAAAGAAAGCCAGACTTTCCCAAAAAAGTCTGACTCAAACTAGCGCCATCTCTAAACTTAGCCTCATGACGATCCACTAATGCAGTTCCGCTTTATCTAATCTCTCATACAAGACAGACTTGCATAGTGTCACTTAGCGCACACACCTGCAATATTTAAGAAGCCCAAATAAATGGATGAGTGATTGATCAATCAAATGAGTCGGAAAGCATCTAAAATGAGAGCGTTGTTTTTTTTCCGCTGCAGGACAAACACTGCTGTTGGAAGTGTATGAAGAATACAAAGATGTTATCATGAAAACAGGCAATGCTGTGGTCATAAATAAAGTTAGGGAGAGGGCTTGGCAAAGAATTGCAGACAGACAAATGTGTAAGTTACGTAAATGTTGCAAGTTCCTAGGAAAGTGGCACGGTGATATAGCGGTTCATTCTGTCGCCTCACACCACAAGTTCCTGGTTTGATCCCCACAGCCAATGGGGAACCTTCTGAGTTTAGTTCACGTCATTCTTACTGTATAATGTTATTCTGTATTATTTGATCTCTGTAAAATACTATCAATCACATCTGTGTCAAATCTTCTGCGCATATGACTGTATCTTGTCTTTGCTTTTTACTAATAAACTTTCAAATTGGACTGCGACTAGTTAAGCAAAATATAAAAATGTCTTCTTGTTCATATTATTTGAACAGATTTTTTTTTCCAATATCAGTCATTGCATTTCATGTTTGACCTTTGTAATATGGATACACTTTTATTTAAATTATTTTGGAATTAATTGGAATGCTGAGATGTGATTTTTTATAAGCTTTATTATATCTATTTCATGACATGAGCATGAGTAAGAGCATGGAACTTCGTCCAACGGAACAATCCTTTGGGAATCTGTTCCCACGTCGGACACTGGTTGAGACAACACTTAACTAAGCAAGACAGTGACACTGGTCCAGAACAGGCTTGTTCACTTGCCTAAGTTACCATGGTAGCTCAGCAGGGGTTCATTTAAGACACATTGATGGAATGGAACTCCCACTTAAATGAGCCAGACTTGTCAAAATAAGTCAGACTTTCCCTTAATCCTGATTCATGGAATACCTCCCTGGAGACTTTATTAGTCTTAGGCTTAAGTATTATTATTAACAAAATAATAGGGTTACAAAAACAAGAAAAACAACAATATCCATCCATCCATCCATCCATCAACAAGTCTCTTAATCCTGCTTTGTGCCATACCCCCCTGGGCTTATCAGTAAGTCAGGGCCATAGAAGATGAGCTTGCAGATGTCAGCCTGTACCTTTACATACCTGAGGTGAAGAGGAGTCGCTTCCTACCAGCCCTGTCCATTAACGTAGCAGCAGTCATAACAGAAAGGAGGCGTACAGCTCCCACCATAGCAGCATCATATTTGGGCTCCTGTATGAAGAACACACACAGGTAGTAGCAACCTCCTGCTTATATCTGTAATATAATATGTACAAAAGACCCGGTAATTATTATAATTTCTTTACGTTGCCACGTCCGAGCAGGGACGGATTATGGACCCAGTGGGGCCCCTAGCCCAAAACAATTTGCAACGCTTATCAACAATGTATTTTCATTTGTCTATTTTAGAGGGCCTACATTCTTTGATCCTCTGCCCAGGGGCCCACACAACCCATAATCCGTCCCTGCGTCCGAGGACTGGTAACGTGCGTCCGTAAAACATATGACCGGAAGAGGGCAAAGTGAGGATGCAGGCAGCTGGCATAAAGGAGTCAGCGCATATATTTTGGTTTAGTTAATTAACTTCTCAGCCGACAGCTCCCCTTTTGTTACGTTTGAGAGTGTGCATGGATATACAAGTAAGTGTTGCATTATATACAATTTATGTCGACGCACGGCTTGGGCTCTAAAACCAGTCTCCTCGAGGGGGGGTGGACCCTCTTCCACTCTGGAGTTGCTCACGGGGAGAGGTGCCGAGCAGGGGTGGGCAAACTTATTGCCCCCTGGTTGGGTGCCTGTACATTGGGGTTTACCATGGTGGACGAGAGGGTAGCCTCCCTTCGCCTTTGAGTGGGGGGACAGTCCTGACTGTTGTTTGCACTTATGCACCAAACAGCAGTTCAGAACACCCACACTTTTTGGAGTCCTTGTAAAGAGTGTTGGAGAGCGCTTCTCCTGGGAACTCTCCTGTTCTGCTGGGGAACTTCAATGCTCATTCTCATGTGGGCAATGACAATGAGACCTGGAGGGGTGTGATTGGGAGGAACGTCCCCCCCTGATCTAAACCCGGGTGGTGTTTTGTTATTGGACTTCTGTGCTCGCCACGGATTGTCCATAATGAACACCATGATCAAACATAAGGGTGTCCATATGTAGACTTAGCACCAGGAGACCCTAGGCCACAGTTCAATGATAGACTTCGTGGTTGCATCATTGGGATTGTGGCCGCATGTATTGGACACTCGGGTGAGGAGCGAGGCGGAGCTGTCAACTAATCACCACCTGGTGGTGGGTTGGCTCCTTTGGTGAGGAAGCCGGTCAGGCCTGGCAGGCCCAAGCGCATAGTGAGGGTCTGCTGGGAATCCCCTGTCAGAAGGAGCTTCAACTCCTACCTCCGGCAGAACTTTGCTCATGTGCCAGGAGAGACGGGGGACATTGAGTCTGAATGGGCCATGTTCCACACCTCCATTGTGGAGGCAGCAGACCTTAAGGTGGCCGTATAGTGGCCAGTGCCTGTTGCGGCGGCAATCCCCGAACCCACTGGTGGACACCAGCGGTGAGGGATGCCATCAGCTGAAGAAGAAGTCCTATCAGACCTTTTTGGCTTGTGGGACTAGAGAGGTAGCTGATGAATACCGGCGGGCCAAGCAGAACCTGGTTTCAGGGTTCGCTGAGCCAAAAACCCGGGTATGGGAGGAGTTTGGTGAGGCCATGGAGAACAACTTCTGGACGGCTTCGAAGAGATTCTGATCCACCATCCGGTCTCAGGGTAGGAAAGCGGCACAGCATCAGCACTGTTCATGTTGGGGATGAGGCACTGCTGACTTCAGCTCGGGACTTTGTGGGTCACTGGAAGGAATACTTCGAAGACCTCCTCAATCCCACCGACATGTCTTCCAATGAGGAAGCAGAGTCTGGAGACTTGGAGGTGGACTCCCCTATCTTTGGGGTGGAGGTCACTGAGGTGGTTAAAAAGCTCCTCAGTGGCAGGGCCCCGGGGATGGATGAGATCTGCCCGGAGTTCCTCAAGGCTCTGGATGTTGTAGGGTTGTCCTGGTTGACATTGAGGGCAGTGCCTCTGAACTGGCAGACCAGGGTGGTGGTCCCTCTTCAAGAAGGGGGATCAGAGGGGGATCACACTCATCAGCCTCCCTGGTAAGGTCTATTCGAGGGTCCTGGAGAGGAGGGTCCTCCGGATTGTCAAACCTCGGATTCAGGAAGAGCAGTGTGGTTTTCGCCCTGGCCATGGAACATTGGACCAGCTCTACACTCTTGGAAGGGTCCTGGAGGGTGCATGGGAGTTTGCCCAACCAATCTACATGTGCTTTGTATTTGGAATAGGCATTCGACCGTGTCCCTCAGGGAGTCCTGTGGGGAGTGCTCCGGGAGTTTGGGGTGCCGGGCTTCCTTATAAGAGCTGTTCGGTCCCTGAACGACCGGTGTCAAACCTTAGTTTGCATTGTCAGCAATAAGTCGGACTCATTTCCGGTGCAGGTTGAAATCCACCAGGACTGCCCTTTGTCACCAATTCTACTTATAACTTTTATGGACAGAATTTCTAGGTGCAGCCAGGGCGTTGAGGGTGTCCGGTTTGGTGACCTCAGGATAAGGTTTCTGCTTTTTTCAGATGACTTGATACTGTTGGCTTCATCGGACCATAGCCTTCGGCTCTCACTGGACCAGTTCACAGCTGAATGTGAAGCGGCTGGGATGAAAATCAACACCTCCAAATCTGAGACCATGGTCCTCAGTCGGAAAAAGGTGGAGTGCTCTCTCCAGGTCGGGGAGGGAGTCCTTCCCCAAGTGGAGGAGTTTAAGTATCTCAGGGTCTTGTTCACGAGTGAGAGAAGGATGGAGCAGGAGATCGACAGGCAGATCGGTGTGGTGTCAGCAGTGAACCAGGCGCTGCATCGGTCTGTCATGGTGAAGGAGCTAAGCCAAAAGGCAAAGCTCTCGATTTACCAGTCAATCTATGTTCCTACCCTCACCTATGGTCATGAGCTGTGGGTAGTGACAGAAAGAACGAGGTCGCAAAATGGGTTTCCTCCGCAGGGTGGCTGGGGTCTCCCTTAGAGATAGACTGAGGAGCTCAGTCATTTGGGAGGGACTCTTACTTTTAGAGCCGCTGCTCCTCCACATCGAGAGGAGTCAGATGAGGTTGCTCAGGCATCTGGTTAGGATGCCTCCTAGATACCTCCCTGGTGAGGTGCTTCGGGCATGTCCCACTGGGAGAAGGCCCCAGGGAAGACCCAGGACATGCTGGAGAGACTATGTCTCTCAGCTGGCCTGGGAACACCTGAGGATTCCATTGGAGGAGCTGGACGAAGTAGGTGGGGAGACGGAGGTCTGGGTTTCCCTGCTTAGACTGCTGCCCCTGTGACCCGACCCGGAAAAGATGTAGGAAATGGATGGATGGATATTGTTGTTTTTCTTGTGGTTGTAACCCTATTATTTTGTTAATAATAATACTTAAGTCTAAGACTAATAAAGTCTCCAGGGGGGTATTCCATGAATCAGGATTAAAGGAAAGTCTGACTTATTTTGACAAGTCTGGCTCATTTAAGTAGGAGTTCCGTTCCATCAATGTGTCTTAAATGAATCCTCGCTGAGTTACCATGGTAACTTATGCAAGTGAACAAGTCTGCTCTGGACTAGGTTAACTGTCTTGCTTAGCTAAGCATTGTCTCAAAGAATGTCCGACATGTGGGAACAGATTCCCAAAAGATCATTTCATAGGATGAAATTCCGCACTCTCAACACTCATGTCATGAAATAAATATAATAAAGCTTATAAAAATCATGTCTCAGCATTCCAATTAATTCCAAAATAATTTAAATAAAAGCGTACCCATATTACAAAGGTCAAACATGAAATGCAATAACCGAATCTGAAAAAAAATTCATTCAAATAACAGGAAGATATTTTCATATTTTGTTTAGTTACAGTCTACTTTGAAAGTTTCTTAGTAAAAAGCAAAGACAAGGTACGGTTATTTGTGCCGAACATTTCACACGGATGCGGATTTTACGGAGATCAAATAATAAAGAATAACATCCCAGACGGTTCCCCGTTGGATATGGGGATCAAACCAGGAACTTTTGCGGTGTAAGGCACCAGCATAACCCACTGTACCGCCATGCCACTGTGCCAGGCACTTGTAATATTTATAACTTACGCATTTAGACTGTCTGCAATTCTTTGCCAAACCAACTCCGTGGCTTTATTTATGGCCACAGTATTGCCTTTTTTAGCCATTACATCTTTGTATTCTTCATACAGCTCCATCAGCAGCATTTATTCTGTGGCGGAAAAGAAACACCACTCTCGTTTTACACGCTTTCCGACTCATTTGATTGATCAATCGTTCATCCATTCATTTGGGCTTCTTAAATATTGTGGGTGTGCGCACTAATGATACTAATGGTACTCATGATACTATGCAAGTCGGTCTTGTTTAAACCTTGACTAGTTACTGCATTGGTGGAACAACGTAAGGCTAAGTTTAGAGATGGTGCTAGTTTGAGTCGGCCTTTTTCGGGAATGTCTGACTTTCTTTAGCTACTTTCATGGAATACCCCCCAGTGTACACTCTTGATACTCACCAAGGTGATCCTGGTTCTTAGAAAGATGGGTTCTAGGTAAACCAGGATGGGAGTGATGCCAGTCATTTGTTGAAGGAACCTCATTGTTGTGGAAATCAAGATTGGCTTATAATAGTAAGGCTTGGCCAGGTCTGACCAGCTGATGCTACCCTAAAAGTACATATTTAAAATCATGTTGTTACATTTGTACTTTTTGTGTATTGCAATGCTTTTTAGATTCAGACTCTGTTAAGCACTAAAAGCCTGTAATTAAAAATTAAAAGTTGTAAACTTTACAGCATTGTCAAAATCAGACCAAGGCCACTTCATCATTTGACCACCTTCAGAAAGCTTAACAGAAACTTTTATGAAATTATGGTATGCATCGTTTCTCTGTAAAGATACCTACAATTCTGTAATATCATACCAAGGCCACTTGGAGGCACTGTTTCTACATCATTTGAATTAAATTATTATCACCACCTATGAAATGATGGCATGCATCTTTTCTCTGTAAAGATCCTAAACCTACAACTCTATAAGGACTATTTAAAGGACATTAAACCTTTGGCCTATTGCATCTACTCTGAAATTCTTACACAAATTACAATATATCCAGGGTTGTACCTGTGTAGTAATACTTCTCTCAATTTTGTTGAACTCAGGCATAAAGTCGGAGCCACTGCCCCGAAGCCATAAGAGGGCCTTGCATGCTTCCTCCTTTCTGCCTTTGGCAATAAGATATCGAGGCGAGTCAGGCATGAAACAGAGCAGCACAAGCATGAAAATGACTGGTACCTCCCCAGCAATGGCCAGCCATCGCCATGGCAACAGAAAACCTAATTAGAGACATGGAAACATCAGAGTGTAACATCATTATCAGAGTGATAATGGGAATGCAAAATCCTTCAAAAACTTAGTTACAGATTTTTTTTTAAATCATTTTCACTTAAATTATATATTGAAATACAATATTTCTCTTTGTAATAATGAAGTTCTGTTTATACAATGGTGAAGAGACCAAGAGCTGTTTAAGTGATCTTACCCAAAATGTAAAGAGTGAGGGACCCAAAAACCGCTGTAATCTGTGGACAGGATCCCAATATTCCCCTCACAGCTGGGCTGGAAATCTCTGACACATAAACCTGAGAAGAAAATCACAATTTTAATGTTATTGTGTCATGACCTGCTCGTACGATCCTTGTGTGTGCCACGCCCCCTAATTTACCTCATGTGAATTCTCGATTGTGATCCCTTGGTTCCTGTTATTTTTGCTTTTCTTGTGCATTTAAGTCCACGTTCAAATCTGTTTCCCCAGTCCGGTCATTAACGTTGTTTTACTGTGTAGTTGTGGTCAGTATCAAATAAACCCTGTTTTTTGGATTAGCGTGTACCCGATCCTGATTTCCCTGCTCCCTGTTTGTTCAGCCTGCACACGGTTATAACAGAATGACCGGACTCGGGAAACAGACTTGAACATGGACTTAAATACACAAGAAAAGCCAAAATAACAGGAACCAGGTGATCACAATCGGGAATTCACATGAGGTAAATGAGGGAGCGTGGCACACACGAGGATCGTACAAGCAGGTCATGATATATTGATATATTCCAGTATTCAGTGACTGAGAATTAGTGTTGAACGATTAGCAATTACTTAAACTGCTGTGCAGTGTGTGGCTCTGTAGGTTAGTATGACTGGCCAGTGACCAGAAGGCTGGCGGATCAGATTCTGTGACCCAAAGTCTGATTTCACCAGTGGACCCTTAAGGTCCCCGATTGCACCAAGGACAGTGTCTGACCCATGTCTCCGATTCCCATTTGTATGTCACTCTAAAAAAAGTTGCCCACTCAAAATGTTCCTGTCTAATCCCAGACCTAACAGTTAAAGCAATTAGTCTCAAAAAAACGGAGCATTCGTGAGACCTACAGGAATGGAGGCGGCCGTCATCCCGCTCGCGATGCCCGTCAGGATGCGTCCCAGGTAGAGCATCCACACGGTCTGTGCTGACCCCATCAGCAGGTACCCTACGGTGGCCGGCACTGCAGACATCATGATGCTCAGCTTTCTGCCCATCTTGTCGTTCAGAAACATGGCCCCAAGACCCCCAGCAGCAGCACCAAGTGAGAAGACCGACTGTGGGGGAAAAGGAAACATTACAGTATATTTACTGTAGTGTCATAACTTGTTCAGTGGTCCTTACCGCCTCCCCCCCCCGCCCCCCTTTGCTTTTTCATTACAACTTCCTTGTCCCCTCATGTCAATGTTCATAGTCCTCATCCAACTCTCTACCAGGAACACCTTTATCATTTACGTTATTGATCTTTTAAAATGACCTCTCACACTGAAATAACAACTTTTCATAGGTGGAGAATCAGCTCTATTAATCTATGAATATATCGTGTTCGGATCAAAATGATCCCATTTATACAACACCCATTTGTTTTATGTTCATATACAGGTTTTCTTTTGGTCCTCACCCCAAACCAGGAGATGTGTGAGGTGTCCATCCTGAGATTGGGGTTGTCATCGACCTCGAGGTAGGGGATGACGGGAGAGGGGTATACTAATGCATACCCAAAGGTGAAGTTTCCCAGTACTGCAGAAAACACAGCCAGGAACAGCTTGCTATTGCTAGGAGAAAAAAAGAATGCAATAAATGAATGTAAAGTAAAACCATAATTGTATTCTATAAAATACATAGGTGCTTTTTAAGCAATTTAATACACAGAGAGATGTGGAAACAACCAGACTGCATGATTTTGGTGACTGGAGGAACTGATAAAATAGGTTCCTTGAGCAAAGTGTATATTAAGCAAGAATGTTATACAGTTACAGTAAATGCTGTTTGCTGACT
>JAABNX020000245.1:0-15212 GCA_015163995.2 Mormyrus lacerda | reverse complement strand
CACCGCCACCTCCACCTCCTCCTCCTCCTCCTCCCCCCTCTTCCTTCTTCCGCGCAACCCTCCCCCTTTTTCTTCATCTCTCTCTCACTCACTCAGTCACTCACAATCACAGGCTGTTTTACAATTTGGGGAATCTGCATGTTAATGTACAACGTCCGCCTGTCCTACTTCGTGAATAGCTCATATTTACTTACTGTGTTTGGTAAAAGCTAAGGCCTATCCTGTTACTAGATTTGTCTTATTATGTATGCTGTATTATCATATATGTGCTGTATTCTGTTAAGTGTTTCTTCTTTTGAAAACTGTTTAAATTGTGAAATTATCAGTAATAATAACAATAATACTTTTTGCTCCTGCTGTTATTGTTTGGGCATGTTGCTGGATACAGTTGGTATGAACCAGGACGGTATGTCTCAGACATCTCCAAAGCGCTTCCATGCCTTTAACTGTGACATGCCTGGCTTTTGGAAATGCTGTATTTTATATGAAAACCATGCTAAGGGCTTGGCTTAGCATTGCCAATAATTTGGCACACCATTAACAAGCTTGTCCTGCATATGTTCTACTTTATTTCATGTGAATTTCCCCATTTGGTAAAACTGTCAAAATGTATTACCCAGCATTTTACTAACCATCTTCACTGTTATTTTCCCATTGCCTTTCCTGTCCTGTAATGTAGACTCAGCTGTTGAGATGAGTGTTGCAGTCCTGTAAAATACTTGTGTTGTACCACTGTCCTACTGTCCAAAGTATCAGTGCTAACTGTTTGTTAATATATTTTCTTATGTACTGTTTGTTTACTTGTATTTACGCTTCTCTTTCAGCTCTATTTCTAGGTGTCTAGGCCACCACCAGAAATAGTTGGGCCTGTTTCTGCCCCCCCAACCCCCCCCCCCTTCCCCACCGCACCAAACCCGCCTTTCCAACCTCAACACATAGACACACCTCCTCAGCCGTTACCTCTCCCCTGTGGGACCCTCCCTGCTTGTCCCACCTTTCCCTCACGAACCACTCTCTTGGATGAGCCCAACTGCAAGTTATCTTTGGCTTGCCAACCTGTTCTGCTTGGTGTCAAAAGTAGGACAGTCAGCGGCTGTCACGCACTGACAAAGGAACGCAAAAAGGCTTCCGGAGCGCACGCAAAAGCGCAGGCGGGTAAACAAAGACAAGAAAGCATCGGACCGCCGATCAAAAACGTCGGAATACATTTTGCCTAACGGGAAAACGCCCGGAATATCGTAAGCGCACAGATTAACACAGAGCCGGAATGTGTCGTCACGTTCATCAGTTTGAGGCGCTAAAACAGAACTGACACAAGGAAGGAAAGAACCGGAAAACATTCTGTGTCGTACAGACAGAAATGAAGAATGGATGGATTCTCTGATTAGCTTGACATGCTCGCTTATGTTGCCCTTAAGACCAGTGGTTACTCTACCCAGCTAATGCTAAGAGTCACTGACTCTAGTTGGGGATGAGCCGACCAACACATAGGCCAGCTGCTACTGACGTGTGAGACACATACACAGTTTTCCAAAATAAGTGCAGTTGTAGAGAGAGGCTGGGATTATAACCCAGTTCCAGCTGGTGCACTCCCAGGAAGCCCTCTTGAACAACTCAAGCGTCTCTTAAGTTGCGGTGCACTCCCTCCGGTTTCAAGATGATGTGCGAGGTCATGCCCACCATCTCGGAGGATGGGAGAGGTGGGGGGGGAGGCTCTTCCTCTCCTGCGGGGGGTGGGGTGGGGGCCGGTGCCGGCAGTGGGATGGGGGCCATGGGAGGCGGTTATGGTGGCAGGGAACCAAGAGGGGACGAGGGAGGCAGCACCGGCAACCTGGAGTCTCTGATGGTGAACATGCTGACGGAGCGCGAGCGGCTTCTGGAGAGCCTGAGGGAGACGCAGGACAGCCTGGGCACGGCACAGCTGCGCCTCCGCGATTTGGGCCACGAGAAGGAGTCGCTGCAGAGGCAGCTTTCCATCGCCCTGCCACAGGTACGGCATCAACACCCACCTCATACTCTCTCTCTGCTTTAGCATCAGCCTTTCTGTCCATATGGACGGCTTTGGGGAGTCTTTGAAGAGATTGGCACGTATGGATCTTAAAAATAATTAGTTCTTCAGAACGACTTAACAGGCAGCCACCGGTGAGAGTAGTGTTTGGGGTAGCACCTGTTCGGGGAGGAATTGGCTAGAGAGCTCAGCGCTGTGACATCTACTGTTGTGGAAGGATGGAGGAACAGGTGACAATGCGCTCATTTTATGCAGAAGCCATCAGATGGTGACCGAATTCAAAGAAACTGAGCAGAGATTGTGAGCCGCAAAGCAGATGAGTGTGAGACTCGTTCACTGTCTCTTGTCTTAATTTGGAATTATATACCCATCGTCACATATGAACAGTATGTCTGAAGGGCAGTGCGGCAGCAAATGTGGCAGGTGCAGGTCAGTCTAGGAATGGCAGCCTCAGTGTGCGTTGGAGCCCTGGAGGATACAGGAAGTTACACCGAGTTGTATTGAGGCTCTGAATCTGAACTTCCTCTGAACCCTTCTGTGCTTTTACGTCTCTTCAGTTATGCAGCTGAATGAGGACAGAATGCACGCTGATTGATCTTTATATTCCTTCAGATTACTTAGAATATCATGCTGTTGGTCTTCATAAAATATATTTCAACATTTTGGGAGAATTTCCCGTATAAACCTTTTCTTTTACACCGTGAGACAGTGTCTGCAATTATCCACATGGAATGTAATAGTGAAACAAGTACAATCTTTTGATTCATTTTGTTTTAAATTTGGTTTCCGCATATCGTATATTAATTTTAGCAGATCAGCATGACTGATAAACCAGTAGTGCGCTTCAATTTGCGGAGAGAAAGGTCTTCAGAAATGTTCTCTGAGTATATTTTCTTTGTTACTGCTAATAGGATGCTATTATTCTGGCTACAACTCCCCTTTCCCATATTTGTTGTGTATTGTGTTTACTTGTTGGGTCTTGTTAGTTTTGGAAGCAGGTGAATATGCTCTGTGGCTGATAAAGACTGAGAATGAGAGAGAATGATCAGAATGTTAATTGGTTAACGTTTGTTGACTGACATTCAAGACATTGATGCGTTAGCTCTGTGTTTCTTCAAGAGTGTGACAGAATTATTTAATAGAAAAGTGAAATACAAGTAATGGTAAGGATAAATAAAATGCAATAATGTGAATTTTTTTAAAACCTGACAGCAGGTGGCGTAGCACTTAAGGGCTCGGACTTCTGACAGTTCCATTTCCAGTTCCTTGCGTTGAGGGTGCATAGCTATATGCCAAGAATGTCTTTGGTGCGTAAAGATGTGGCGTAATCAGTGCTAATGTTGTTCGTTTGGGTGGGTTTATGTGTGAGAGGGAGTCAGAGAGTGAGAGAGACTGAGCGAGTGAAAATATCCCTTTTTAGACTTTACCATGACATCAACGCCATTTTGGCAAGGGGAGGTTTTCTAATAAAATGTATACTTGTACAAAAACCTTAAGACTCATTGATAATCAGTCTTAGGCTTGACTTGTAAAAAAAGAGGACTGCAGAGGATATAAAGGTGTGTGATGGCAGGGGTAGAGAAAAAGCAGAGGATTGTGGGACATTGACACTAATAGACATCCTTAGACCATTGTCAGCACGATACACTCCCAGAAGGCCAAGTGCCAATGGGCCCACTGTGACACCGTCTGTCCTCTCATTTCCCTCCCATGCTCCTCTCTGTCTCTTTCACTCCATCTGTGTCAATGACTGATAAACATACACAGAGCTGCAACTGCACACCGACTGGATTACTGACAGAACCGACTGACATGGATAGCTAGCAGGTTTCACATTCCAGTTGTGTTTCTGTCAGGTGAGCTGTGACTCTCTCACGACAATCTACCGACTTAGGCTCACTGATTTATTTTAACGCCGGGCTCAAGAAGCCTGTGCATGTTGGTGAGAAAATAGTGTTGATGTGTTGGAACTGAGCAGTCAGGATTCCTTTTCAGAGCCAGGCATTGTTTGCCGTTCCCCTTCATCTCTCCTCTTTGAGAAGACAGAGAAAGAGCGCTGTGTCACACCATGTTCCCTTTGTCACTCAGTGTCACGGTACTGTAACGGCATGCAGGCCATGGCCTGGCGTTTCCGTCAGCAACATGGGCGCCGCTCTGCTCGTTTTGTCATCATCTGTCACTGTACGTGAGACATCGTTCATCCATCCAGCACGGATTGATGGAGCTTGGAAAAAACGTCCAGGTCAGGTCCCAACGGAGATGCGTGACTGCAATCAAAAAAGTCGAAATGCCAAAAGTCTCGTATTTTGTTTGGTTACTTATGGTTAAGGTTAGGGCTGGGTAGTGATTAGGTTTGTTGTGTTGGGATTAGACGTTTCCCTATATAAATGAATGGAGAGTCCCCACAAAGATATAATTTCAAACCTGTGCATGTGTGTGCGTGTGTTATGGGTTTTCTTAAACCTTAGTGCAGTAAAGCTGCTGTTACAAGTAACTGAAAAGAAGATGCGAGAATAAAGAATACAAATATGACGCAAAGAGATTTAGCATGTTTGTTTCTAATTCCAAATCTGACTACGACATTAATATGTGGCCGAATGCCTGGTACCATGGTGTCATAAAATAAGCAATTCAGTGATTACATATTGACCAGCTGTTACTGGTATGGTACGCGGCATATTCAAGCCAGAATCAGCTATGTATTTCCAGGGAAGCATATGACTGGTCTTAGAACCCGTCGCAGGGTAAGACGGAAAGGCGGGGAATGTCATTCCTGAGAGGTGCTATGAGCAAGGAAGTGAGCTCTTGATAGGCCTATTTCTCCGCGAGCCATCTCCTAGCTGAGATCTTCTAGCTAAGTATGGAAGAAAGCGCAGGACAAACTGTGCTGCGGTGGCCCGGGTATGCCTGTCGCGCACTGAGCATGTCATTCGGTGTTCGCTGTGTGACCATTTCAACAACCGGACAGCAGCCAATTCGGGTTGATGCAAATTGTGTTTTTGCTCATAATTGTAAAACGTACGAAAGCTGAGATGATATCAAAATGTCAATATCAATAAGATCAATAAATAATCGGTTCTCTGTAAATAAAATTCAGGAGGCCGATGCTGTGCTGGATGTGCTCTTCTGAGTTGGGTTGTGACACACCTTACCTGCTCTTGGTTTTTGCTTAAAATCTACAACTGACGTCAATGCCTTAAATGTACAGTATTTTCACCATGCTCCATTTACTCTTTTTTTCCTGGGAATCTACTGACAAGAATGATGAGAGTAAGATGCGACGTGAACCACATACAATGAGTGCAATGGTAATGATACCTTGACTGAATGGATCTGAAGAAGAAAACAATGCCAAGGTGTCAGATGTGGCGCAGAAGTACACCTCTGTGAGGCTCGAGGAGGGACCGGATTAGCATTCTTAAACTCTGTTACGCTGCAAACAGACGCATGGCTGTTAGACATCATCGCCGTGCTCTCACGCAGTTCCGTCTTGTGTAACGCTGTGATGTAATAGCAATGTCTAAGGTTCTCTGGGCTTCGTGTTCGAGGAGGCGAGTGTGAGCTGGTGGGAGTCGCCGCGCTAAGAAGTACTTGCGAAAGGCAGTCAGCGTTTGATGCTAACGCTAGCGGGGTGCCGCCCCCCCCCCCCCCCCCCGGCGTCGGCATACGCCTGCCGGCCGCCCTTACAGTCAGGCTCCTTGGCTGTGCTCTCCACCACGCATTTCTGGGTGCTTTCTTTTTCGGGTATTTTTTTCGGTTTGTTTCTTGTAAAGTTGTGTGCCTGATGAAAGACCCGGAGAAAGAGACAGAGAGGTAGAAGGGGTGGGGTGAGAGAGAGTGCGAGAAAAGGAAAGCGAGTCTGTGGGGGTGAGAGTGACAGAGCCTCAGAAATAGTTTTGCCAACTTGAAGGAATTTCACCTTTTTAAAAATAAACATTGTGTTAGATTTGTCGAAATGTAGCCAGTTGCTATTAAGTAGCTAGCTAAATACCAGAACATAGAATGATACAATGCATATTACTAGCTAGTGTTTAACTTGTATATATACAAATAAATATTCGTATGCATGCATATGTGAGAGTGTATGTGTATGTCGGATGGGAATGGGAGGTCTCGTCTGTCATAATTGGCCTGTTGAAAGAGCCACTTCCCCGTTTTTGGTACAAGTACAAATGCGGCACAGGCAGACACGAAGCCCCAGATCTTACTCTGCAGTCCAGTCGAGAATTTTAAAATAGGCTCCATTAAGTAACACCTGAGCTGCCTGGAGAGAGGACAGAGGGTTTGGTTTGGCCGCGCTCTATATATTTGGGCTAGAGATGGGCAGGTTAAAGTGTGCATGCACAAGTTATGATAAAATATTCAAGAAGGGGAACACCTTGGAATCCAGTATAAAAAAAAAACCTTCAGAAAAGAATTGACATGCCTAGAACTTGAAAATCCAAAGGAACGAATGTCATGCATTTTCTTGAATGAATCATTTTTTAATACCAATTTATTTGTGCAACATCATGTTGACAGCACTTGGTAATACAGCTGACGGAGGAGTTTTTCTTAAAACGTTCTACTTTTATAGTTTTAGCTTTTATCAGTAAGTCTGACCATCCGTCTTTTCTAAATGAAATGTTTACTGCAGTATGTATGTTACGGTGTGTGTGTGTGTGTGTGTGTCTCTGGGTGTGCGTGTACCCTGCCCTACACCCCATGGTTCTTGGCGTACACTTTGGATCGTGGCAACCCTAGCCGGATAAGCAAATATAATGTCTGTACATACAGGCACTGCTAAAAAAAGGACTCACTACAGTTATGATTATTACATGATAAAGATCAAGACAGATAACAAACTTTCCACTTAATAGGCAAAGCAATGTGGCTGCATTTGTGCAATAAAATTAAATCTGAAACTCGTTATTTTTTTACTTTTTAATGCTTTTTACGATACATTTTAGTTTATTTTACCTATTTTCTCTGTTTATGTCAGCGCACCTTCCCTTAAATGCAGCTGGTAGTCACATCTATCAGTATGTGAATCACTTCCTTCTCCTTCATTGACATTAAAGTATATTGACAGCTCTGTTCAATTTGTCACTAGTTATCATGCTTGCGAGGTCTTGGATTACTAAAGAGTAACTCTGTCAAGTAACCCAAAGCCGTTTTGGCCCAACAGCGACATAACTATGTATTTGCTATGTCAAAGGAGTGTGAGTTTATTTACATTTAGATAAAAATGGAGATTCAGTACAATTGCTTGCAGACTGCAAGCTAACATATTTAGCATATTTAGTTTGCATTTAAAAATATCATTAAATACCTCAAGAAATATAGTGTAAATAATACCATCAGTATAATGGTAACAGGAAAAAGCAAAGTTGTGCATCATGATGCTTTAAATAAAGTGCTCAGCTTGAAATCAAATACGTATGGAGCAAAACTGAAATAGCAATTTTATGTGACGAAACAGAAGCGCAATATATAGGGAGATGTATGTGTGTTTTGTGCCCAGTTTTATGTATGTATGCGTGGGGCAGCCGAAAGTGAGAAATAGCCATGGAGTTAGCGCTGCTATTAGCACGCACTGTGCTAATCTGGGCCGCAGGGCCTCAGCGCCTGTGCTGCACATTTATTTATTTTTTTATTCTCCAGGAGTTTGCGGTGCTGACCAAAGAGCTGAATATGTGCAGGGAGCAGCTGCTGGAGCGGGAGGAGGAGATTGCTGAGCTAAAGGCCGAGAGGAACAACACGCGGGTGCGTCTCTCTGCCTTCGCCGTGTCAAGCATCTCCGCATGCCTTCGGTTCCACCCCGATTTCACGGCCTCACACATTTAGCCATTGAGCCTCACAGATAAGTGCCGTTATTGAGCTTTTTTAAGTGCGGCTTTTAGCGTAGCGCCGTAATGTTAGCACTCGGAACGACCTGTTCCCGCTCTACCCCCCCCCTCCAGCTCCTGCTCGAGCACCTGGAATGCCTGGTATCCCGGCATGAGCGCAGCCTGAGGATGACTGTGGTGAAGAGGCAGGCCCAGTCGCCCGCCGGGGTCTCCAGTGAAGTGGAAGTGCTCAAGGCCCTTAAGTCACTCTTTGAGCACCACAAGGCTCTGGACGAGAAGGTGAGAGGTGGCGATGGCTGCACACCAGCACTGCTTCACCTATGGCTTCACCTTCAAATTTACCCATCGATTGGATGCAGATGAAGAATGTCTCAGCTGGAGTTTTACGGATCGCAAATATATGCTCCCTAATGCTTTCATTCCAGTGGGTAGTTTAATTTGGCACAGCCTGAAAGAATGGACTTAATTAAAGCACATGTTTTATTGGAATGTTAAATATAGGAAGGGGTACATGTTTTTTGATTGAGGGTGTCAGTAAATACTGGCATCCAGCCCAGCATGTAGCCCAGGACTGTGCCCTGTGCTACCTGGGATTGGCTCCTGGCCACCCCACAACCATGTCCAGAATATGTGGATGGATGGATGGATGGATGGATGTTATGGTATCAGTAAACAGTTCAGACCTAGAGTTTGATGCAGTTGCTATGCCGACTGCACAGCCCTTGTGGGTTGAGTCCTTTCCCTTCTATCTTGTTCTATTCCTCCTGCCCACCTGTCAGGCCTTCCTCTCTGCTGTTTTTGCTCTTACAAAATCTTTTCCTGTCTCCCATGTCCTGTCACTGCGGTTGCCAAGGTTCGAGAACGACTCCGGGTGGCCCTTGAGAGAGTGTCTGTTTTAGAGGAAGAACTGGAGGCTTCTACACAAGAGGTGAGAGCGTCCGTCCTTTTTCATAACCTTTAGCGTTGCAACTCGATGCCGTTGCACCTGACCCTTTACCGATCTTTACCAATACTTCTCTTTCTCAGGTCCACTCTTTGCGGGACCAAATTAAAAGACGACAGCAAGGGGTGGATGACGGGAAAGAGGCAAGGGAATGTTGCGTATCTGTGTGTGTATTTTAGTGGCGGTGAATATGGAGTGGCCAAAGAGGAGGTATCACAGAACAGCCCGCAGAGTCCGTAGAGTTATGTACTCTCTACGTTATGATTTATTTGCTCGCTGTATGCCTACCATGCTCATCCCTCATCATCTTCTCTCATTTCTTTTCCGATATTTCCTCCACTCTCACAGAGACTGCCGAACGGGCCCTCGGTTCTTGATGACAGAGAGGTAGACAGACAGAGAGAAGGGGAGATCGAACGGCAGAGAACTGAACTCTCCCAGTTGAGAGAGAGGCTCGCTCTGATGTGTAGACAGGTACCGTAATAATTATAATTGTAATTTATTGTAATTTCTAATGAGGAATCAGGAAATACATTACTGTAATACAGACAGTGACAGGAAGGGTAAAACTCAGCACCTGGAATCACGCTATGGCAACAAAAGAATACTGACATATTTCTGGGTTCCTGACTCCCCTCAAGTGGACAGTCAAAGAATTGCAGCCTCTTAGCTACATCTGTACAACTTAAAAACTAAAAAAAAAAAAAAAAAAAATACCTTTACGCTGAGACACTAAACATAAGAGTCTGTAGCTTTTAGGCGACAGCAGAGATGTAAATAAGGGTCCAATTCGTTTTGCTGCTTCCCCTTAATGGTTTATCTACCCGCTTGTCAGGTGGGGGAAATCGAGGAGCAGCTTGCTGCTGCCCGGAGGGAGGTAACCAAAACAGAGGAGGCCAATCAAAAGCTCCAGAGGGACGTGAAGGAGGTGAGTATAAATAGCGTGTGATGTCCCTATAGCCTGTTTATTAATGGGCATGACTGCTATAAGCTTGCCTCCCCCCCCCCCCCCTTATAGCCAGTGGCACCAAAGCTACTGTAACATATAACCGGTAGCAAACACAACTTTGTAAATGTCTGATGAGATATTTAGACAGCGCTGAAGGTATGGCTTGTCTGTGATGACACGCTTTGCCCCAGAGCTACAAAAGCAAGGTTATACAAGTTCTGGGTTGGAATGATTTGTAATTTCACTGCCTTCCATGATCCGTGGGTGATGGGCTGGAATGAGAGGAGAGCAAGTTTCTACCTGTGTGTTTGGTGGCCAAACCCTGCAGCCTGTTGCCTGTTTACAATTAAAGTTCAAAGCTCCCCAGGGCCAGAGCAGTTGAAATGTTGAAATAAGTGCTTCTAGACAAACACAGTATAGGATCAACATCCTAAAACATGTCACTACAATTCAGTACCTTTATTGAGTGATTAGAATCTGCTAACGAAAATAACCGATATTATCTCGTATATCCAGCCTGCCTGTTTGATGACAGGATGCTCTTTTATTTTGTGTGTCTTATCAGATGTGTGTAGGAAATTTTTAGGCATTTAGGAGTGAATTTCTGATGCCGGTACTTTTAACAATAAGGTAAAACTTAAGGTCCAATGTCACTAAACCATTTACCCTGTGTGTTATTTCTTAAAACCTGTAGTTGGATCACTGTTGTATCATATAGAATATATCTTTCTCATATTGTCTGAGATAGTTAATATCAGTATTTCTTTGATTATTTTGGTTTCTACAGATGGTATTTCTTGGTTAAGTGTGAGGACACATAACTGTATACATGCTCAAGAGCGTTTCATGCAAAGCGCCTTGTGTATTGTATCCATTTACGCAGTTGATCTTGTCATTTATTTGCACAGACAGCAGTTCAAATCGAGCTCCTTACTGACAATGGTTCAGCAGAGCCTGTGCTGGAACTTGAACCCAAAACCTTCGGGGTGCAAAGCTAGGTCGTGACCCAGTACCCGCCTAATTACTGCCACTCTAGCTTCTCTCTCATCTTCTCTTTTCATGTCAGGCGCTCTGTCAGAGGGAGGACATGGAGGAGCGAATCACCACATTAGAACGCAGGTAACATCCCTGGAAGGCCTGATGCTTAATCTCACATGGTATCTGTGTGATACCTCTTTTACCACGTTCACTGAAGCAATACTTACGATAAAATTCCTGCGAGAGGCGCTCACACAGCCCCCAGTACACTATAGAGCTGATTCACGCGGCAGCCAGGGTTCAGTGAGCGCGAAAGCACATGTGACATCACCCCCATCGCGTGCGTCCTCCGCGGAGTGCTACTCTCTGGGACACTGTGGCGAACAGATTGCCCAGAGCTGTTTGTTTGTGTCGCCTGTAGATACCTCAGTGCCCAGAGGGAGGCAACCTCTCTCCACGACATCAAAGACAAGCTTGAAAACGAGCTGGCGAGCAAAGAGTCGCTTTACAGACAGGTACTTTGTGATCAGCCACAGTTTGCAGCCATAATATTATCTCTTTGTAGACCCACTTTTTTTGTACCTCGTTCGGGTTTACTGATAGACATAGAGAATGAATCTCGTCTCCGGTTAAAATAAGACTTCATGCTATTGCTCTGGGCAGAGCAGAGCCCTGTGGGCAGCCTGAGAGGCGAGCGTGCCACCCCACTGGTCTCTCTCGTCCGCAGAGCGAGGAGAAGAACAGGCAACTGCAGGAGCGGCTAGATGACGCCAAGCAGAAGCTGCAGCAGACGCTCCAAAGAGCGGAGACGCTGCCAGAGATCGAGGCCCAACTTGCCCAGCGAGTGGCGGCGCTCAATAAGGTATGAATGGCCCGTCCGACGGCCCCTTGCAACCCCCCCGGCTCATGCCTATTGTACTGGGAGGTTTTGACTCACTCCACTCAGCCTACGCCTTCATTCTGTCGTTCAGGCGGAAGAACGCCATGGCAACTTCGAGGAGCGGTTGCGACAGATGGAGGCACAACTGGAGGAGAAAAATCAGGAGTTGCAGAGGGTGAAAGCACTTTTTTAAAATTCATTTTCAACTATTCTTAGGACCTTTGCTCTCAAAGTCATTAATTCAGCCTCTTCTACATCCCATTGCATTCTCCCCACTGGCCCCCCTCAGCCGTAAGTTTCGTTTTGGCAGGGAGAACCTCCACCCGCTGATTGAGTTCTCTCTCTAACCCAGGCGCGGCAGAGAGAAAGAATGAACGACGAGCACAACAAACGGCTATCTGACACGGTGGACAAGCTCCTGTCCGAATCCAACGAGAGGCTGCAGCTTCACCTCAAAGAGAGAATGGCAGCTCTTGAAGAGAAGGTACTACCTTGACTTGCCTGCATAAAGGCTGGGCATTTAACCTGGTCACCATGCAACAGGTGCTCAGATTTGCGTAAAGGTAGGGCATTTTATCCAATCACAATGCAGCCATGGTAAGCTCTGCATAAAGGTGGGGCATTTTACCCAATCACTGTGCGACAATGGCACAGTGCGGCAATGGTCATATTTGCATAAAGGCCGAGAATCCTACCCAATCACCTATCACAAGTTTAATAAGTACATAGCGCAACAAATGTTTGGAATCCCTGATGTGGGGGTACAGTAGTGTTGGGTGTGTGCACATTTTCAAGGGTATGATGTAGGGGACCATGCTGGTCTCAGTGTTATGTGACTATTTAAACATATTCTCTTGGGGGGTGGTTGATTTAATGCAGCGTAGAACCCCACTTCCCATTCTGCTCACAATGTCCAGATGAGACCTAAGCACACATGCTCCTGTGGCCGCTGCTTTTAGTAATCAGTGATATCAGAAAAGCATATTTTGATTGTTGAATGTGTTTGTTTTCCTACAGATAAAATGCTTCTTACGTTCCTTCTAAAACTTTCTCTTCATAAATAAGTGGTTCAAACCTTAAAACTCAGTTACCTTGTTGTTACGTAATGGTTAACATTTGTAACAAATTTAAAATTAAAATCTTAAAAAAAAAAATTTATCATTAGCAGTATTTGCCATATTCATAAGAAAGAATATCGACATGTGAGATCACACAATTTGAAAGAAATTGGCATAAGAACATAACAATGTCATGAATTGTTTTCTTTTTTTTACCCAGAATGCTCTTTCAGAAGAGCTGGCAAACATGAAGAAGATACAGGATGATCTTCTAGCAAACAAGGTACTTATCCCCACTGCTATTAAGAGTGTGATTTGGTCTGTCAGCATTATGCTCTAATAAATACATTTTATTTGCCAAACACAATACCCATCCTGTGCCAAAGAAATTGTGTTGATCTTTCTCTTTCAATACTCTTCTTTTTTGCGCTCTCTCTCTCTCCTTCTCAGGACCAGCTAATAGCTGAACTAGAGAGACTTCAGACTGAACTTGATCAGCTGAGGGGAAGGCCCAGTTCAACCTACTCCAGGTTAGCTGCACTAGTGCTTCTGGGGTATATTTGTTTTATAAAAGATTGTGTACACTTAATTAACATACACTTACTATGTGATAATAATGCACAACTTTTGCAGTTTGAGGGTTAGGGTCTTGCATGCTTTTCAGTGGCCTGCTGACTGAGGAATGTGTCTGTTCTCACCTGTTGGTCTTTCTCAGGTCTCTTCCAGGAAGTGCACTTGAACTGAGGTTCCCCCAAGGGACCGGTGCTCTCCCAGCTGGTTCGACCACGCACCTGGATCACTATGGCAATACAGCCTCAGGGGGCGTGGTTAGGCGGACTCACCGCGGGCGATGGGGTCCAGCCAGGGAGGATGCCAGCAAGGTGAAATCCGCATTCTTAAGTCTCACACCAATGCACTCGTTGACAGACAGCACCTATGATTCATTGCTTGATCAAGTCGCCTAAATCAAGCCATTTGTACACTACCAGCTTTTCCACTGCCATCTTCTCATTTCAGTATGGGGAGTGGGATAGCAGCAACCTGCTAGCACCTGGGTTTGAAGGCGGCGTTGAGGGCGGCTGCTCAGATGACGAGGAAGACAGAGAGACGGTCTTTGGCTCAGAGCTCCTCTCCCCCAGTGGACAAACAGATGTGCAGACCCTGGCCATTATGCTACAGGAGCAGCTGGAGGCCATCAACAAAGAGATAAAGTCAGTGTCCCATATGGCGATAAAATAGATATTCCTCACGGAACACCTGTGTCTTTGTGTATTCTCCTCATAGCCTGAAGCAGACTTAAGTCAAATATACAGTACTGTATAGAAATCTGCAGAAGGTTGTCAAAGAAAATGTTATTTAGAATTTGGTGACCAGTGGTCATTGTTGACACACCACAGCACACAGTGCACAACAGCGAAATGTGTCCTACGCATTTAACCCATATGTGACATAGCAGGGGGCGGCTAATTCAGCACCTGGAGAGCAGTGCTTGGGGGCGGAACCTTGCTCAGGGTACCTCAGTGGTGCCTTGCTGATTGGAAATTTGATCTTTCAATTATAAGTGCGCTTCTCTAACCATTTAGCCACCACTGCCCACAATCTGGGTATTATCTGGGTAGTAAGTGTACATTTGGTCAGAGAAAAATATTTAACGCTAGAATATATGCTAATGAACAGTAACACAATAAAAGTAAAAAGAATTTCTTTTGTTCTGTTACTGGTATCTGGTATGTATGGCTTGAAGAAGACCACTTTGGTTCCCAAACATCTCCTCAGGGGCATCCCAGCCACTCCATGTAGTCAATAAATTTCTCTTACTTGAGGTTTTGATTAGCTGAATGTGGTATACTAATGGCTGAGTTAACAAATACACAAGTATATGGAATATATACTGCAAGATGGCTTTAGAAAAGGTTTTGAAATGTCAAGAGTCACCCAGGAATCTTGTTGAGTTTGTGTTAAGAACACGCCGCTGCTCCGTTCTCTCTCCATTTATCCAGACTGATTCAAGAGGAGAAAGAAAGCACAGAGCTAAGGGCGGAAGAGATCGAGAGCAGGGTCAGCAGCGTCGCTCTGGACGGGCCTCCGATTCCTCCGACCTCATTGGGTGGAGGCAGAGATGGGACTGGGAGGGGCTTCATTCCATCATCTCTCACCTCCTCCACTCTGGCCTCCCCTTCACCGCCAAGCTCTGGACATTCAACACCCCGACTGCCTCACTCTCCTGCCCGAGAGAACGAGAGACAGGTGTGTCATTAGGTGTGGCTGAACGTGAGAAATACAGAAAGATAAATAGAGAGACTGAAAGGAGTATTACTGGTCTGTGTGATGAGAGAAAGAGAAGGAGTGATAGACTGATAGGCAGGTGTGCCATTAGTCAGTGTGACTGAACGTGAGAAATAAGGAGAGAGACTGATAGACAGGTGTGTCACTAGTATATGTGACTGAATGAGAGAAACACAGAGAGAGACTGATAGACAGGTGTGTCATTAGTCTATGTGACTGAACGAGAGAAACACAGAGAGAGACTGATAGACAGGTGTGCCATTAGTCAGTGTGACTGAACGT
>JAABNX020000244.1:0-15238 GCA_015163995.2 Mormyrus lacerda | reverse complement strand
TTCGGCAACACATCAAAAGAAAAGAAAAAGTCACAGCCAGCTGTGAATTCATTTGGTAAATTACAGTGAAGCTGAGCATTTGCTTGTGTCTGTAGTTGACAGGGTCTGGAAATTTTTTACAACTATAAACTTCTGTAAAACAATATTTTTGATTTCTGCATTTACATGATTTACATTACACCCAAGCATAAAAACAAAAAAGAAGTCTTGTAATAAAGTGTAAAAGTGCCACACATATAAATGAAAGCCAAATAATGTTTCTGACCAGATTCAACTACTTTGACGGTTGCATTTTTTTCCCCAAACTGATATTTTCAAAGGATGAAAAGCAGAAATGACAGGGCGTTGGTGTGCATCAAGAAACACAACACAAAAAACCCCAATAAACCACGTGTATGTTTATAAAAGGTACACCTGTAATACACTGTTACTCAATCCAGCATTATGTAGAATTACAGCCATCATACTAGACTCTGGGAATGTTGTATATAATTTGTGAAGGAAATTGAGTCAACATTACACAATCCATCTTCCAGCCGTTTATCCAGTACAGGGGCTGATAGGGGAAGAGAAGGATGGATACGTTTCACTATTTTTTGGCCTTCAAACAAGCTACTTTGTTTTAAGTGGCTAGAAATGGAAAACAAATATTCTTGGTACTTTTTCATTATTTTAGAGGACATGATTGTTAGCTTGAATTACTTGGACAGGCTGAGATTTGCAGGTGTATTTTCATGAATATAACCTGGTCCTTCATCTCAACCTAGGCCACCGATCAGAAAAAGATGACGGCGTTCGGTAGGTAGTTATATTCTAAAGCACCAAGAAATCCTGTTGTTGACCTAACTCAGGGACAGGAAGAAAGTGGCACCTTGACTAAGCACCAGGCCAGTGCAGTAATGTAAAAGTAATGGAAAAATGGGAAGAGGTACAAAAGAGAACTCAACAGCTTTATTGGCTAGATCTGACTGACTGTTGAAACAGCAGCTCAGTCAAGCCCACTACAGCAGCTCAGTCAAGCCCACTACAGATCAAAAAATCCCACGGCTACATTTTTGTTTTTATAGCACATTTTACAAGTGGTTTTATGAGCCCAAAAAAAAAAAAAAAAAACTATATTTTGGCTGCAATCTGTTTTGTAGTAGCTTGAGTCATAACAACCAGCTGGCTATGTTAGCCTACTGGGGGGATGATTTTGATCCAACAGACGTCCATGCTGGCATATGAATTACAGCATGAAAAACTTCATGAGAACAGCACTGCTGATTTGGATCATATCCAGAGACCTCTGGTCTCAAGATACAGCCCAGATCTCTATCTGGAGAAACGCCACCACACACGAACCAAGAACGACGCCGTCCGTAACAGCTCCAAGAGTGAAATATAATATCAAACGCACCTTCGGACAGGAAGGTCTCCTTAAGACGTAGGAGGACGTCAGCGACCTGGCGCACGTCGTTAACCAGCTGCATGATGTAGCCGGGGTCTTCTCCAGGGCTCTCCATGCCATCGACAGCGGCGGAGTTCAGAGAGCCGCTCTTCAGATTTCGGCAGGCTCCCCAGGTCCGCGAGCCCGCAGGAAGGGGCAGGAGGTTGGAGATGCCCAAAGTGCGCTTATTTCCGCCGCTGTTGCTGTGTCGCAACATCCCCGCGCTGCTGAGCTCTCGCCCAGGGCGATTCACACCTCACCACCACTGAGCTCCACGCGACTCCGGGCAATGGAGAGCAACCCCTAAGGCAATGAGATGCTTTTTATTTATTCCTTCAGGAAAGGGAACAGGAAGAGGGCAATTCTCCTCTCTGATAGCACAATATCAAACACAATAACAATAGCAAACAATATCCTGTTATCGCGCATGACTCACCTTTGCATTTAATGCAAAAACATCTAACATTATATGAGAAACATTGAAACATCCTCATTCATTATATTATATTATATTATATTATATATGAATGAATGAGGATGTTTCTTATTTATTTTAAAATAAATTCCAATAATTGCAAAAAGATAAACCTTATCAAGCATATGATAAGCTTAGTAATATTTCATCCGGCTAAGACAGCTAATATAGCTGCTTGATAATGTGGCCATTTCTTTTTCCTATGAAAGGCTTATTGATCAGACACTATCATTAAAATATCAAAATTTAATATGAGGACAAGGTCAGTATGAACTGCATGTACCCCACATTTCTCTATCCCAGCCTTATATTAAAAGTAGGGTTGGGAGGCTTAGAAGAAACGTTAAGGAGGAATGCAATAAAATTGCATTACCTGTATCCTGAGATGCCAAATACATCGGTATTATTTAGTAAAATATACAGCATAGAAGACCCATGCAAACCGTTTTAAATTCCAAACCTTGAAACAGTATAAATTAAACCTCCGTGTAACATCGGTTTAGATACTGCAAATGTACGGAAATAGTATATTATGAAAAATGTTTCCGTTTTACGTGATAGTAATGCGACAACAGTCGCCGTTATTGCAGCCTAACAAGGTGACCGACCAAGTTCGTTCCACCTGAGCAACATGACATGTGGACTTTCTGTGGTGAATATTCAAACAGCTTGTTAATAAACCGTAACACTTAATGCTTAGACCAGGAGAGCCTTATTGACTTCATAAGGCATACCCCCAATCACAAGTCGAACTGGTATCTAGGTAGCACGTAACACTGTATTCAAAACGTATAGTCCACCGGTAGAAAACGGGATATTTTCCCAAAGTAGGTAATGTATGACACTACAGCCTGCCTGATAATATTACCCACGGCAACCTACGTGCAGTTAAATAATTATTAAACAGAGTAATTTGCACATTAAGTAAAAGTCCCCTTGAGTTCTGAGGACAGCAGTTTCAAAGATCTGACAAAACACAAGCAATGTAACATCTGCAAACAAACAAACTAGTAACTAGGCGCCCCTACTCACAATATGTGGATTGCACCAAATAGATCAGCGCGCTCACCTGATTTTTGCATCAGTAACATCGCCTTGTCGAGAAGTCCGGAAATCTAGCTTGGATCCTTAAACTAAACCCCCGACTCTGAAGCCTCGCTCCAAGAACAGTGTTACTGTAAGAATTACTCTGTCTCACTTTCAAGCGACTTAAAATCGTGATTCACTGCCTTCTCTATTACCGAGCACTCCCCTTCACACGTGATGCGCAAGCTAACTTCTCATTGGCTGCTGACCGCAGGGAGGCGAAAACGAGTATACCTATCTAATCATAGAGGCCTCCCTTAACAACAGGTGTTTTACCCGTTGCTGTGTGTGCAATGCGACCTGCATGCAACGATTGGGTCTCTAAGGTGCTTAGGAAACATATTTACGTTTGTCATGTAGGCCAGAGTGATTTTTTAACGGATGCCGTGTCGGCAGGAATATAGATAGGCTATGTGCTGTTTGATTGCTCTCTCAGTGCTTCCGTTTACTAAGGGTATTGTTCTCCAAGATAAGGTTATAAGCAGTACATCGTAAAATATTTGACCACTTCAGGTACTTGAGATATCCAATATGTAAAAGGATTCCTATTATATCAAATACAGTCTGCTGGTGAGTCCATTTAAATAGTGTCTGATAACGCCACAGAAAGGACTGATGTGGTTTTAGAATGCAATTCCAATATTACTTTACAGTCAATATCAATATCTATAATATTAATGAATACAATAGCTGTACACACTGTGAAAGTGCTACAGAGACATGAGAGTACAGTTTTGTCATTTGTTGTTCTGGAACAAACGTGCTGGTCAGTTATATATGCAGTCCATCGCTCCAACCATCTTTCAGCTGCCCTTTGCCAAGATTGCAAAACTTTTTGGATGTGAACCTTCAACATTCCCAGTGTTTGCACCAATTCTATCATATGAATAATATCCCACAGGTCCAAAGTTAAATGGGTCTGGTGTGTGGCTCTGTGGGGTAGACCTTTGTTCTTGTGACCGTAAACTCACTAGTTCCAATCTCCTGGTCTACTCAGTGAATTCACAGTTTGGCCTTTGAGCAAGGCCCTTAACTACAATTTCTCCAAGAAGTGGCTGACTCTGCTGTCAATATTGCTTGCTGCTTTGGACAAAATCTTCTAATAAATAAAAAATGAATTATGCTTTAGGACAAAACAATAAATTTGTGTGTTTTCTTTATTATATATTTTTCATACAGCAAATTTTGTAAAACCCTGTTCCTCTGCTTGTTAATTTTCAGAATACATAGCCCATACGATAATCACAGTGAAAATTAACAAAATGCTGCTGACAAAATGAAGTAATGTCTGAACGCTACTACTGCCATCTAGTGACTATTCTGGTCCTTTTTTCATTTTATTTTTTTACAAGTTTGCAGTTGCACCTGACATTTTAAAACAATGCTACCGATACAATCCGATACTGATTGCGAAAATATCAAATGTTAATTAATTTTAGTGCATGTAAAGCTGATTTCAAAGACCGAATTAAACGCGTAGTCGATTTGTTTTATTTATTAATATTGCATACTGTATGATATGTTGTACAATGGGGAAAGTAAATTAATAAAATGGTTTGATAGAGATGACAATATTGAGTAAGAACTCGGAATTCTGATTATTTTTGTGATTTACAATATAAACATCCAAGCGATGGATGATCTCAAGACATAACACTAAAGACATATTGAGTGGGACCACGCTTTGCCTTTTGGACAATTTCAGTCTTTCTTGGAATGCAGTCAAACAAGTCCTAAAGTATGGGTGGTGGGATACTGGAACATTCTTTAAGTAGAAACGTTTCTTCTCCTTGAGGGGTAATGTAGGTGGATATCGGCACATGTCACACTCTGTAGTCCAGAAATTCCCATTAAGCTCATGGGATATTTACATCTGGTGACTAGCGCAGTGGTTCGCGCCATTACCACTCAAGCAATGATGTACCTTCTCTTCAGGCATGACCTGACCTCTTTAGAACTCAAGATGCTTTGAAAACTCACGTAAAGCTGCTGATTGTAAGATCCATTTAATAGCTGATATACTGATAATTAACATCCGACCTATTTATGACTCATCTGTGTAGCTGCGTTTATGATTTAGATTAAGTAAATTCCCTTTTCCTTCGTATCCTTTTCTGTCCTTCCCCTACTGTATATGTACAGCAATACATTAATTTACCCAGATGCGCTTTAAGATACCCAATTTCCTACTCCAATGAGTTTTACTATGGGACTGGGACAGACGTGATACACGCAGTTTCGTGTTAAGCAGTTACACAAGGGCAGTTTGTCTTTAGTCTCCTCCTCATATCCCGGCATGCATGACGCTGTTCTCTGACCGGCCAACTCGGTGTGCGAAACATGGCGGCCTTCAGCAAGTACTTGACAACTAAGAACTCCTCCATAATCAGCGGGGTCCTCCTCATCCTTTTTCTCCTCAAGCAGAGACGGAGGCACGCCAAACCCAACGGGTACGTGGTGCGATCGCCGGGGACGCGAAAATTTGTGGCTGATTCTGTTGTAAATATAAATAGAATAGCCACAGAAAAGGTCGGGTGGAGGCAATCCGGTAGATACCTATGAAGTCAGGTGTAGCTCGGAGGACCTTGTCCGAATATGGAAGTCTGGGGTCAGACGTGCACTCCCAATTGCTCGTTTGATATAGCTTAAAATACATCGGTGGCCCAATTCAGTTTCGTATCTGTGTTTTTTCGCTAAACAATGGCAGCCTTTGTATCCGATGAGATCGAGATGCTACAATGTTGCACGCCGGTAGGGTCGGCAGTGACACGGCAAAGCCGGCAAATAAAGCGTAGGTGCCATCGACGAGTTTCTGGACAGTGCATTTGGAAAGCTGGCATCTAGTTGCAGCAATGGCTCTGTCGGTCAGTGTCAGATCGCCCGCGGCTTCTGCAGCCCCGTTTGACATTTGGCACCATTGTCTGGGGGAGTTAGGGGGACAGTAAGGGGGAAAGTGCACCTGCCGATTGTGACACACGACAGGTACATCACGCGGGCTGCCTCTCACGCAAATATTCAACGCACACACAGAGCCGGTTTCTTCACTAGAAATAATAATAATATTTGTGTTTTCTAGTAAGAAAAGTCAATCAGAACTGCAGCTGAATAATGACGTAAGTACTCCATAATGTTTCAGAAAATGTTTATTTTTCTTCTATTTTACTGTAGCTATTTACTATTTTGTAAGATTGTAATTTTATCATTTAACATTAATATGCGTGCGGTGTATTTGATGGGTCACTAACGCCTTTTCTTCTTTGCTTTTGCAGAAAGAAGCGAAGAAAGACAGAGCTGCCGTGGATAAGGTGTTCTTTGCACGTCTCTGTCGGATCTGCAGGATTATGCTTCCTAGTATGTTTTGCAAAGAGGTTGGTGTTCTTTATTCGTCATTGTTTCGTTAATTATTATCGCTGGATTTTGAAGTCCACCTCGTTTATGATTCAGATATCTAGTTTTTGCATGTTGAACGTTCATTATAATAAATGGTTTTAGATGTCCTCTGTGGCCTTGTGCTGTTCCGTGAAGAGCTATTGCAACACTTTTACGGTTATGTCAGAACACCCAGACCAAATCTGTCACAGTGAATTATCCTAAACTTCTGGACTTTAAAATGTGGCGTGAGTCTGTTGAATATGTATTTTTTCAATTTGAATAGTTACTCCCATAACTGCTACTATTACAATATTATGCAGTATTTGTTACAGTGTCTAAATATGACATATTTTTAAATTACATATGGATGTGTGTATCAGCGTAATGTGACCTGTTTGTAAGTATGCTTAACTTTTTGCAAGCACTCCGGCAACTTTGTTTGAAGCTGCGCTGAATGAACTGAATATGAATATGACGAAAGTATAAACATTTCAGACAAGATTAAATTCTGTAATTATTCTCGTCTGACCATTGCTGAAATGTTACAAACCAGTTAAAAGTGCTAATTTTGCAAGCTTCTACAGGTGTTTTTACAAGTTATCACCCATTGAAATTCCAAAAATATTAATAAGTTATGTAGCTTTTTTCTTTTTTCGTTGAGGTCATTTGATAGTCGCTGTGCTTTTGTTCCAGTCAGGATATCTGCTCCTTATCGCAGTGATGCTGGTTGCGCGTACCTACTGCGATGTCTGGATGATCCAGAACGGAACAATGATCGAAAGGTAAGTTCCCATGTGTGTCCTGAGCCCCTGCAGACTCCACGGACACTGGGCCATTGATAGGCATCAGGCACTGGGGAAGTCCGAGGGCCATCTGCTCTTGGAAGCTGTCCGCCGCGTCCCGCAAGGCGCTTTTCTCTTGCCCCTGAATGGAGCGGTATCGTATTCTGGGTATTCCGGTTTTTGGGTTTAGCCACGCTGCTGTGGGAAAGAATGGCTAGCACAGATTGGTTGCTTCTCTCTGTACAACAAAAGGGGCATTTTGTAATTTTTCGTCATAATATACCTTGCATGTAGTTAACAGGTCATAGTTCGTAGCCAACTTGCTTTGATTTTAACTGGTTTTATATGCAATTTTAATGCCTACGTTCTAATTATTATTATTTTTTTTTTAATCCCTTGCAGTGCTATCGTTAGCAGAGATATTGTGTTATTCAAGAAACACTTTTATTCCTATATTTCCGTCATTCCTGGGGTAATTTTCTTTCCTGTGATGCCCGCATGGGGATAATGAGATTTAATAACTGTCTGTACCTATGGCTGATTAACTCATTAATCATTGCAGAGAGCATTTGTATGGCTTTCAGAGCAGGAAAACTGACCAATTTCTTGAAGGTGTGAAATGGCTCTGTCATTTCCGGGTGCCGTTTCACCTGTTTATTTTACTGACCGGGTAGACACTCCTGCTTCTGTGACCTGTCTGCTACATGTTCCATCTACTGACAATGCTTTCTATTTCTGCATGATGTGGTTTGCAGTGCAATTATTGGTCGCTCAACAAAAGATTTCAAGAAGTACTTGTTCAACTTTATTACAGCCATGCCTCTTGTAAGTGTATCTTTAAATTTTTACCTTTAAAAAATATTCAAGCAAAGAAGCTAAGGTTAATATCTCGGTTTCATTGACTGTATTATGTGGAAATTAACATATTTTACTTGTCAGGATTTAAGTAGCGCCCTTAGGATTAACCCCCGCTTTGCTAATCACATGGTAACATGCCCTGAATTAATGAAAGGAGTCTTGTTGAATGGGCACAGAAACTTGGATTCTAAAAGGCCTGAGTTTTCTTGCGAACTGCCGATCACATGACTTTACCATAACCAGACATTCATTTTTTGTTTAATAACATGTATGGCTTGGCGAGTAATAATGTATGTGAATTGCAAGATTCTCAGCCGCATGTATCTACCATAGTCAAAGAAGTGTTATTTTAGGTGGAGGGGAAAATTACGGAGACACATCCTCCAAGCAGTGGAAATGCTTTATCCCCAGACTAAAGAATAGCGACCTAATTTGTAATGTAATATTTCTTAATTTTGCCTCCTTGTGGTATGTTTATTTTTGCATATATGTTGTATGTTAGACACAGTGTGACATCTTTGATAGTTTGACAGAGCTAGAGATGGTGGCAGTTAATCAATAAGTTCTCTTTTTGACCCTGATTCATTTAGATAGCTTTAGTGAACAACTTCCTGAAGCTGGGCCTCAATGAGCTGAAGCTGTGCTTCCGTGTCAGACTCACCAGGCACCTTTATGATGAGTACCTGAAGTAAGTGCTGCCGTTCCTTCACCCATGCTTCTCCTACCAGGTTCTGTCCCTGGAAAGGGGTGGCTGTGCTTGAACTGCCATTATGTCACATATGCTTTCGTTGCAAATTGACTAAGTTCTTCAGGTATCATTTCAGGGGAATGTGTCTGCCTGAATTTTCTCAATAGCTAAATATTTTTCAGGCAAAAATGTCGATGTTTTTCTGTCCCACAGAGGTTACACCTACTATAAGATGGGCAATCTGGATAACCGTATCGCTAACGCCGACCAGCTTCTCACCCAGGATGTGGAGAAGTTCTGTAATAGCGTGGTGGACCTGTACTCGAACCTGAGCAAGGTAGCTCCCCGATGCATTTCCTGTTCCTGTCTTCTCACAGCCACCCAAGTACATCCACAAAAACACTTTGAATAATCTGTTAGACCCTTTAGTCTAAGCCCAAGGGTTTAAAAAAAAAAGTGTCTTGCATGAGAAAAAGCCGCAAAAGCACCGTAGAAAAACTTGGAGGAACAAGAATTTTTCAGCATTTGCATTGCAGTTATTCAGTAGACGTTTGATCCAAAGCGACATACATTTGAAAAAGCAAGGTTCACCTGTCCCTGGACCAGTTGAAGGGTCTTGCTTAAGGACCCTGACCTTGGAATTTGAACTAGCGACCTTCTGGTTACAGGTACAGGGTCCCGATCCACTGAGCCACACTCCTCCCTTCCCCCAAGCACAAGAAAAATCTGAAAAATGATTCTCTAAACTATAGCTGGCTTGTGAAATTTATTGCGTACAAAATTCGGGCAACAAGCAAAAATGTCAGACTTCATTATGTGGTGAAAAGACTGAGCAGAACCAAAATTCTTCTAAATTGTTGTAGCCGCAGAGTAGTTGTAGTAGTTGTAGCTTTAGCTTGCAAGCTTGCCTAGCAGCCTAGGGACGTAGTGTTCACCATATCAAAAACTGGAGGTTTTCCAGAATGATCTGCTGGGAAAGTGTGTGGGCATATGACTTCATCATACTGCAGTGGAATAAAAAAGGGGGCGGAGTCAGATGTGGTTGAGGACACTTACAGACACAGCACCCAGCCAACTGGGGTAAAGAGCTCTCTGTGATAAGGTCACACTGTAGCAAATGCTCACCATGACAACTGCCACTGAATTTGTCAGAAATAATATTTCCCTGATGTGTTCGGGAGTTGTTAATTCTTTTAAAATGGAGGGAAAACATTTGTAAATGCTTCTGTCTTGCAGCCGCTTCTTGACATCGGTCTGTACATCTTCAAGTTGACAAGTGCTATCGGGGCACAGGTAAAGAGAATCTGCTTTTTAAATGTGTTCAAGTTTGTTGTTATGTTGATGTTTAAAAATGACAAGGCTAAACAGAATGTCTACTAAAATGTCTGTCTGTTCTTGATGTCAGGGCCCTGCTTCTATGATGGCCTACCTGTTGATCTCCGGCCTCTTCCTGACGAGGTTACGGCGCCCCATTGGTAAAATGACGGTGACGGAGCAGAGGTATGAGGGGGAGTATCGCTACGTCAACTCCCGGCTCATCACCAACAGGTGGGTCCTGAG
Organism: Mormyrus lacerda; assembly: GCA_015163995.2. Lineage (NCBI taxonomy): Eukaryota > Metazoa > Chordata > Actinopteri > Osteoglossiformes > Mormyridae > Mormyrus > Mormyrus lacerda. The sequence continues at coordinate 4,988 of JAABNX020000244.1, read as the reverse complement.
ATCGCCTCCCTACCACTGGGCCGTACCGAATGAATTCAGTCAGCCACCACTAACACTGAAACTCTCTTTAGTGTCGATAAACAGCAGCCTATGAGTCGGCATCAATCTGCTTGGATGTTTTTACCTGTGGTATATTCCAGAGGAACCTATCAAATCTTAATCTGACATATAAACAGATTCCAGTGAATTATTTTCTCAGTGATATGTCTTCTCTCCATGCAGTGAAGAGATCGCTTTCTACAATGGAAACACAAGAGAGAAGCAGACCATTCACTCTACCTTCCAGAAACTCGTAAGAAATTCTTACAAATAATACACATATGATGGTAAATTTTAAAGTAGGCCTTTGTTGGTGCCCTTCTGCAGCATTTATTATATATTTTTACATTTAATTGAAAACAACATTTTAAATATATAGGCTAGAAATTAGCCTATATTTTCTGTTGCTGATTATGATTCTTAACATATTTTTGCAGGTTGATCATTTGCACAATTTCATCTTCTTCCGGTTCTCCATGGGATTTATAGACAGCATAATTGCCAAATGTAAGAAAAAAGTCACTTGTCCGATACCTGGCATTTGTCTGTAACAGTGAAGAAAAAAACAGCAGTCTGGCTGTAGTTTATGCGTATGCTGACCGGCCACCTTTAGCATCTCAACACCCCCTGGCCATTTGTACCCCTGCAGATCTGGCCACTGTAGTGGGCTACCTGGTAGTGAGCCGTCCCTTCCTGGACTTGTCCCATCCTCGTCATCAGCAGAGTATGCATGCAGAACTTTTGGAGGTAAAGATACGAACAGCTCATGGAATTACTGGAAAAAAACGCAAACTGCCACTTCATCACCAAATATGAGTTTTTAGAGTGGCCAGTTACCTGAGAACATTAAAGCTATAAATGCAGCTCAAGGAACTCCGTAACTCTACCTTAAATTGACCTATGTGAGGGTTTGTGGAACAGATCACTTCTGTCATTCGAGAAGTGCTAATACCCCGTTACAGCTGCTCCATTCTTCCAAAATCAAACTTTAAAGTTTTACAGACCATCTTATTTCATAGTCATGCAATGAAACACCTTTCTGGTGCAGGCTAGATGTTCAGATTGACTCTTGGGTTTTCCTCCAGTATGTGTCCAGGTGTGAGTGATTTCACCTTTAGAAATGTCACTGACTTGCACCTTCAACTTCTCTTCTGCTTTCAGGATTACTACCAGAGTGGTCGCATGCTTCTGCGCATGTCGCAGGCTTTGGGCAGGATCGTGCTGGCTGGCAGGGAGATGTCCAGGCTGTCTGGGTGAGTTATGCTAAATCTCTGAGCTTTTTTCCTGTTAGATCTTTCGTTCATCCGTTCATCCGTTCCTGCTTCCTGGGGGTCTCCAGTGTATGAACTTCTCCACTAAGTTTATTTCTTTCACTCTTACCACCCATTCTGTGTAAATTCAAAACAAACATTGCAGTTGTAATAATGGTGTGACATTTTGACGCAGGTTCACAGCCCGCATCACCGAACTAATGAAAGTCCTGAAAGAGCTGAATGCTGGGAAATACGAGCGAACCATGGTCACTCAACACGATCGAGGTAGCAGCTGTTATGTCATATTTTGGTGGTGTTTTGGGTCCATGATCCAGTTATCATCAGAGCCGTAAATATGAAATTTCCTGTCTAATTCAGAGAACTCGGAAACTGTGGAAAAACTGACTCTCATCCCTGGAAATGGAGAGATTATCAACACAGACAAGATCATAAAGTAAGACTTTTTTATAATTTGGTTGTACCCCTTATATTCGAAAAATATATGTGGTGGTTTATCAGTATTAGTTTCTGATTGTTAGTGTCTTGATATTGTTATAATTCTGGCAAATGAATGCAGGTTGTTCAATGAGATGATGAGTGTTTTGGTGGCAGGTTTGACCACACGCCGCTGGCGACTCCCAATGGAGACATTCTGATCAGAGACTTGACCTTTGAGGTATTTTAATGTTTAACCATTCTGCTCACGCACCAATAGTTTAGACATAAACATTGTCCCTTTCTGGGTCTAAATAAAACCAAGAGGATGTATATACTGAGGAAGTAATCAAGTAATCATCAGGTGTATCTCACTTTTTTTTTTCTCATCTAGGAACTCTTGTGGTCAAGAATTACTCTACGTTTACTATATACAGTACTATTTTATCTGGGTAGTAAGTGCAAATCAGCTCAGAACAAAAATCGCAATTTAACATTGCAGCGTATGCAAATTAAGAGTAACAATAAAAATGAGTAAAAATTTGGTCTGCTTTCTGAAAAGTTACTGGTACCTCGTTGGATGGCTAGATAAACACCGCTGCAGTTCCCAAACCTCTGCTTAGGGGTTATTAAATTTCATCACTAGCTCACTTAATTAATGAACTTAATTAGTTAAAAAAGTCCATGAGCTATTGATTAGCTTTACGAGGTGTGCTAGTGGTAGATTAAAAAGGGTTAGGATTAGGGTTAAGGCGTGGGTGTATTGTGTGGTTGCTGCAAGTAATGGGCTGATTTTAGTGGAGGATCGAGTGGTTAAGCTAGCACAATTTGACAGGCACACTTTTGTACCAACATAAAGATCATTTAAACATCACTTTCGATGGATGCAGTACCGTTGGCGTTTTTGTTTTTGGTTCACTTTTGAAGAACCATTTATTATCCAGGGACAGATAAACATTAATGTTTAATTATGTGTTTTCTCTTAAAGGTACGATCTGGAACTAATGTCTTGGTCTGCGGTCCTAATGGCTGTGGAAAGAGCTCTCTCTTCCGTGTCCTTGGAGAAGTAAGTGTAGTATGATATTTAAAATAAGCTGCAGAGGCTAAACATGACCCATCATCCTTAATGACGTAACAATGTGTGTCTGTTTTTTTTTTTTTTTTAAGCTTTGGCCTCTCTTTGGTGGACGTCTCACCAAACCTGAAAGAGGGAAATTGTTCTATGTTCCTCAGGTTTGTTTTTAACGTTCTTGTGGGTATTCTGTTTTTTTATTTTGTCCACATACACGTGCTTGTTTCATCTTTTATTGGTGATATCTGATAGTCTGCATGGTGTGTCTAGCTGATGGTATCAGACAGGCTGCATAGTGATCGCAAAGTGATATTTAATATCTGTTCAATAGCCTTTCGGAGCGTCATCCTTTACGTGCGCCCTTGTCTGGTATTGCATTGAACTGTAGGAATCTATTGACTTCATGTCTGTGACATTTTGCTACAGAGGCCTTACATGACCTTGGGCTCCCTGCGGGACCAGGTGATCTACCCAGACACCTCTGAAGATCAGAGAAGGAAAGGGATTTCTGACCAGGTATAAAGTCTCCCAAAGGTGCTGTTTGCTGCCTTAGAGCAGGAATCCTGTACTGCCAGTTCGTGGTCAGTATCCCACAGAACATTGGGGTTTGTGGGAGGGGTTGGTTAATTTCCAAAAATAATAATCTAGTCCACCAGTACCCCCCCCCCCTCAGCAAGTTTGACCACCCCTGAAGCCAACCATAGCAGACAAATGTTAGGAGAAAAGTTTGTAAGCAGTCAGCAAACAAGTTGTGGTGTTCATGATATTTTCATATTAATCATGTGTAATAGGAACATAAAATGACAAACGAAAGGCCCATCGCGCTCACTTGGAGGGAATTAAACTTAAAAGGAAAAGTTAGCAGGATCTTGTCAAGTTCAGATTTGAAGGAATCCAGGGTCTTAGTTTGCACTACCCCTTTGGGCAGACTGTTCCACGCTCCAATTACAAGCTGTGAGAAGCAGTTCTTTCTCAGGTTCCCCTGCTAGTTTCTGACTGTGGCCACAGGTTCTTGAATATGAACTTATTTTGAAGTAACAATCTGGATGAACAGCATGTTACAATCTTGTATACCTGAATCCTGGCAGCCCTTTAGTCTCCTTTGCTCAAGGCTAAACAAATGCGGCTCTGTAACCTCTGCCAACCTCGTAAGACGTCGCCCTGAGGACGGGAATCATCCTTAAATCCTCTGATCCACATAATGAATGTAGAGTGTATGCTGGCCTGCAGTTAGGAGCCCCTGCCTTAGAGAGCCGTGTTTCCATGTGGCCCGAAACCAGGTGCTGAAGGAGTATCTGGATAACGTCCAGCTGGGACACATTCTTGACCGAGAAGGTACATGGGACACTGTGCAGGACTGGATGGATGTCCTCAGCGGAGGGGAAAAGCAGAGGATGGCGGTGGGTGTTTTTTTTTCTTTATTCTTCTTTGGGACTGCACTGGAAAGTATAACTAATGCCCAGTCAGCAGGGGACTTCAGAGATGACCTTGGGGTCGCACAGTGTGTCCTCCGCAGCTCTGCGCCTGCCAACAGCCTGACATTTATTTGTAGAGCTGCGGACCATACCTCGCACCCTGAGATGAAAATATAGAACTAATGGTGAAAGCACAACCACAAAGCTGTAGGAAAGGCTTCCCTGCTAGGCATCTAAGCACATCTGTGCCTCACCACGCCTTGCTTTAGTCACCATTGTTGTGTGTTTTTTTTTGTTTTTACTTTTTTTTTTCTGGAAAACCTGTTACAGTTACAGCTTCATGGGATTGTATGATGTCACAATACAGCCGCTCCACCAGTCAACACCTTGACAAGCCAGCCAATCAGATACTCCCTCACTATCATGCGTCTCACATCTTCAAATATATATTAGCCATCTTTGCAGCTTTGGAGATTTGTGGAAGAATTATGTTGAGGGAAGTAAAATAAAAGTGTGAAATGAGTAACCTGATATTTCCTAATTAGTGGAATCGCTTGCCACAAGCTATAAACAGTAGCTGGTTCATGTGGTAACTCCATACAGGATACTGTACTCACTAGGATTTTGGAGAGATTGGGGTAGGTGGAGCATCAGAGATTATCTGGGATAGTGCCTTGGTTTTGGACGTGGCTTCAGTGATTAAAATTGTGGATTAAAATGACTTTGTTTTGATTTGTTTCATTTTCATCTTTACGTACTGTGTTGGGGGGGGGG
>JAABNX020000242.1:0-15309 GCA_015163995.2 Mormyrus lacerda | reverse complement strand
CTGACCTCTTGCATGTGCTGAGAGCAGGGAAGGTAGGATCAGGTGCAGAGAGGCAGAAATGGGTGTGGGGAGTTTCTTTGTGTACATCCTTCATAGGGGGTGAGCTATTAGAGAAGCTCGTGCTTCTCAAGGTCTGAAGGTCTAGTGAAGGTAACACAAGAAATCTGACTGTAGTTTTCATTTATGAAGAACCTTATGAAAAATAAACTGAGAAAAACAGAGGCCAGATTATGTAGGTGAAGGACTGACAGGGAACCACCAGGTCCTGCATGTAACTTACCAAACCTTGGATTTTACTAAATGTTGGCTTGGAATTCTCAGTTTGCTCCAATCAAAAAATTAAATAATCCATTAGTTGGCTCTTTTTATTGTTGCTGGCCTCTTGTGTGACGTCTTTAGTGTTGGGGACTTGCTTTGTTTTCTATGTTAATTTAAGGTTAGCATAGTGGCACTTAGCTAAGTTACAGTCTGTGCACTTTAGAGTGCAGGTAAAATTCAAAATTATTGCTAAGGTGCATAACACAGAATTCTATTAACAAATGTTTTTCAGAATGCTGGAAAGATAAAACTCACTTCATTTTATTGTGTAATGTTTCCAAAGACAAATTAATAGTTAAAATGCAAAAACCAAATTTAAAAAATCAAATGGCATTCTTGCTATTTTTAAACAGGACATTAAGTACATCATGTATGTTTTTATGGTAGTATGAAACAGAAATATGTGGTGAATCTATGAAAAATCAACTTTCAGGGAAAACCTTTGTATTTGAGGAATGTGCAGCAAAAATCTTTAAAGATATAATGAGTTTCAATGACTTTTGAAACCAGGGGTAAAACAGTCCATATATTATAGGATTAAAGGCGGAATTAAAATAACCTAGCCAGAAAAACATTTCATAAAGAACAGGAGGAGTCGCAAAGTCAATATAGGGGTCGATTATAGAGGTGATAAAGAAAGGCATCCAGCAGAGTATGAAGGCTCCTACAACTATGCCAAGGGTCTTTGCTGCCTTTCGCTCTGAGCTGTGAGATTTCCTGTTGCCCTGTCCTTCTGTAATACATGGCTGCTGCCTCGCATCTCCAAGCTGCCTGACATGTTGTCTGGCTACAAGAAATATTTTAACGTAAAGGCCAATCATTACCGAACATGGCAGAAAAAATCCAATTAGAGTGTGTAGGGTGCCCCACAGTGCATTGAACAGAAGGATGCAGCTCCCCAAGCAAGTTATGGAAGTGATGTATTCATCTAGGCCCATCACATTAGCCTTAGAATAAAGGAGACCGAAGGAGTAAGACGCAGCTGCAGCCCAGCTCAACGCTACCATCAGCCAAGCTACAGGAATGGTCACTGTGTCATGGTACCGCAGAGGATTGCAAACTGCCTGGTATCGATCAACTGCAATAGAAATCAGGTGAAAGATTGAAGCGCATGAAAGAAACATGTCAACAGTAGAGTGCAATGAGCAGAAGGTATCTCCAAAGTACCAGCAGCCCTCCACCGATCTGATCATGCTGAAGGGCACGACGACGGCCCCCAGAAGCAGGTCAGCCAGGGCCAGTGACATCACCAGCATGTTGGTCGGCGTGTGCAGCTGTTTGAAGTGTGCGATGGAGATGATGACCACCAGGTTCCCCGTGATGGTCACGGTCATCCCCGTCACAAAAAACACGTACAAGGCAAACCTGGCAAATCCAGAATAGCTACTTTTAACACACGTTCCATTAGCTGCAGGATAGCAGTACTGGTTTGTTTCCAGCTCTAGCGAAATGTTCATTTCTCTGTCATAAAAGAACAACAAAATAAAACAGCGTAGAGCTGTTGTCTTAAAAGACCCTGCAATTGGCTGACATCCTTTCCAGGGTGTTTCTCTGCCTTGTGCCCTGGAAGCTGCAAGCAAACACTGCAACCCTCTACTGGATAAGCAGTTATGGATGATGAATGCAGAGATGTTTTCTTAAAGATGATGTGTTTTGTATCCTTTGAACATGCTTAATGGTTTTCTTTTGGAAAGAACTTTATTTATATACTTGAACATCCCCTTCGAGACAAGCAAACCTATTACAGCAGGTCACGCAATATGCAGATGGGAATTATTCTTCCATCTAATATGAATATAAGTGCATATAGTAGGCATGGAAACAAGCACCTGCCATGATTATCTGTGTGATTTACAGCATGACTCAGCATATTTACAATGGCGGTAGAAGCCAGTTGTTTTATTTATGAGAGATGAGTTTAATTTGTGTGTCTTACATCCAGAGTCTGTGTTAGGTGTTAATATCTAAATATCTCGCAAAAAACTGACAGACAGCAGGAGAGACATGCAAAACGGAATGATTGTTCAGAGTCATGTTAATTTTATCAACATCTATCTACCGATCTGATGGTGACCGTTTCACCACAGGGGAACTAGAAATGACTGATTGAACTGAGAATACAGTCAAAACACAGGAACCTGACAGAAATTCTTACTGCCAGAGAACGTATTGGCTCTACACTGGTGTAAGAAGACATTCTGGTCAGAACACAGCACCGTGAAGAGAAACGATTATATTTCAAAGTAAATGTTGGTTATAAGATATTAATTATAAAACGTAGTATATTATAAAATCATGTTTTATAAAAAATGACTACTTAATGCTGTGTATAGGAATAATAAATTGTGAAAATTATTCAGTGACCAGTAGGGGGAGCTAAATAATCATTCATCTATCTTCCACACTCCTGGTCAGGGTCACTGGGGGCCTGGAGCCTATCCCAGGCAGCGCATGCACAAGGCTGGGGTACACTCTGGGCGGGATGTGAATTCATTACAGGGCACATACACAGTCACGCACTGCAGGCAATACAGGAATGCCAGTTAGCAGAGTGCAGAGTGCAGCTCACTGGGTTCGGAACCTCAGCCCACGACTGGGAGCAGAGCTGGACCGGGCATCTGGCTGGTATTTTCCTGATTTTTAAGCCCATTCTACTGTAATCATACCATACCATCAGAGTCCTGCCTGGCAGAGTAATCATACCACTATAATCATACCATACTATCAGAGTCCTGGCTGAGAGAGTAATCATACCAGTGTAATTATACCATACCATCAGAACCCTTCATTAAGCCCAACAGCTCTTGGAATACAAACCATTTTGGTTCTTCAGTATAAGATAGCGAACAACTCACAGATCATTTTGTATCACTCTGGATATTCATATTAAATGGAACATTATTCATTTAGAAGGTTTGTCTTTTCTAGATGGAGAAATTGCTTGTTTTGTGTCTTGTTAAATACAGTATTTTTAATAAAAATGTGAGTATAGAGGTGACAAAGAAAGGCATCCAGCAGAGTATGAAGGCTCCTACAACTATGCCAAGGGCCTTTCCAGCCTTTCGCTATGAGCTGTGAGTTGTCCTCTTCCCATTTTCTTGTTTAAAAAATGGCTGCTGCCTCGCATTTCCAAGCAGAGGATTGCAAACTGCCTGGTATCGATCAACCGCATTGGAAGTCAGGTGAATTATTGAAACATTTGAGAGAAAAATGTCAAAAGTGGAGTGCAATGAGCAGAAGGTATCTCCAAAGTACCCACAGTTCTCCACTGATCTGATCATGCTGAAGGGCATCACGACGGCCCCGAGAAGCAGGTCAACCAGGGCCCGTAACATCACCAGCATGTTAGTCAGTGTGTGCAGCTTTGTGACTGATTCTGTTCATGGCTTTTATGGACAGAATTTCTAGGCGCAGCCAGGGCATTGAGGGTGTCTGGTTCGGTGACCTCAGGATTAGGTCTCTGTTTTTTGCAGATGATGTGGTTCTGTTGGGTTCATTGGACCACAACCTTCGGTTCTCACTGGGTCAGTTTGCAGCCAAGTGTGAAGCGGCTGGGATGAGAATCAGCACCTCCAAATTTGAGACCATGGTCCTCAGCCGGAAAAGGGTGGAGTGCTCTCTCCGGGTCGGGGAGGAGGTCCTTCCCCAAGTGGAGGAGTTTAAGTATCTTGGGGTCTTGTTCACGAGTGAGGGAAGGATGGAACGGGAGATGGACAGGCGGATCGGTGCAGCGTCAGCAGTGATGCGGACGCTGCATCGGTCTGTCGTGGTGAAGAAGGAGCTGAGCCAAAAGGCAATTAATGCTGTCGATAGGAATAATAAATTGTGAAAATTACTCAATGACCAGTAGGTGGAGCTACTGGATAAGTGGAGGATAATGGATGGACGCATGGATATATATCTTTTTATTTTGGTTAGATTTGATAAGCACCAAGTCAGTATAAGACATGCAATGTTATTTTTGTATATTATAGCTGTTGAGGGATGTTAGTATGCTAGTATGCATGATGTTTATGAATGATTTTTGAATACTTGATGACTACATTATGAAGGTGTATTGAATGTTTTATGAATGCAATATAAAAGCATTACTGTATGAAGGTGCAGTTAATGTAAAGCGTTACTGTGTATTTATCTGAAGATTTTTTTTATGTATTTTGATTTGGGTATGACTACTTTATTCAATTTCAGGTGCACTGTTAAGAAGAAGACACATTTTACACAGTTTAGAAAGATAAATAAAGGAATATTTTTAAATATATTTGTCTGCAGCTCATTCTGTTAAAAAAAATTGAGAAAATTGAACTCAGAATCGTGAGTTTAATATAGTTGCATCCATAATTAATATATATTATCATAAATGTCTTATTAGAAATGACAACCGACACCAAAACACGCAGATGGTGACAGTTGTGCTTTCAGAATTTCTTATCAAGTTAAAATGTCCTGCAGAGACTGTCAGGCAAGAGATGATTAACAATGTTATTAATTGTATTATTTTATGGTGTCTGTTGCTGAGTTGGTGCAATTTTATTTGAGACATAACACGAGCACATTCTACAGGGGGTCGTTTTTTAACCTAAGTACAAAATGAAGCAATATTTTTGCATAAAATAACAGAATAGATATGTTGAAGGGCAGCGTGTGGCTCAGTGGGCTAAGCCTGTGTGCCTGTAATCACAAGGTCGCAAGTTCAAACCCAGCCTCAGCATGTCTGCGGCCTCCTTAAGCAAGGCCCTTAGGCCCTGTACCCCCAACTCCCCCTTGCTCTACAAAGAGCAAGTTGAGGGAGGCGTAAAAATAATTTCCCCACGGGGATCAATAAAGTTCAATTATTATAAGTTACTTAAACTTTAAATAGTTACATTTATATTCAAATGTAACATTTCAGGCCTTCCAAAAATCAATCAATCAGCCTGCTCTTTTTATAGATTTATGCATCTAACCCCATGTCTCCAGTGCTGGGGATTTGCATAGTTTCCTATGTTAAGTTAGTGTTAGCGTTATGGTAGTGCAGTGCTGTAAATCAGTCAGTACATTTTAGAGTGCAAGTATAACTTGAAATAATTGCTATGGTGTATAAAACTGAATTGTATAATCAAAGAGTGTTCAGAGTACTTGAAAGATAAGACTGTTTTCACTATTATGTAATGTTACCAAAAATAAACGAAGAGGTAAAATACAGAAAAAATGTATCAAACAGCTACTTCTGCTATTTTAAAACAGGATTTTAAGTACACTCTGCATGTATATATGGTAAATATGATATAGAAATATGGGCTAGATTTATGAATAAATCAACTTTCAGGAAAAACCTTTGTATTTGAGGAATGTGCAGCAAAAATCTTAAAAGATATAATGAGTTTCAAAGACTTTTGAAACCAGGGGTAAAACAGGCTGTAGATTATAGGATTTAACGCGGAATTAAAATAACAGAGCCAGACAAACCCTTCATAAAGAACAGGAGGAGTCGCAACGTCAATATAGGGGTCGATTATAGAGTTAACAAAGAAAGGCATCCAGCAGAGTATGAAGGCGCCTACAACTATGCCAAGGGTCTTTGCTGCCTTTCGCTCTGAGCTGTGACTCGTTCTCTTTCCATTTTTTTGTTCAAAACACGGCTGCTGCCTTGCATCTCCAAGCTGCCTGACATGTTGTCTGGCTACTAGAAATATTTTACCATAAAGGCCAACGATTATTGAACATGGCAGGAAAAATCCAACCAGAGTGTTTAGGGTGCTCCATAGCACATTAAGCAGAAGGATGCAGCTCCCCAGGCAATTTATGGAAGTAGTGTATTCATCTAGACCCATCACAGTAGCCTTAGAATAAAGGACACCGTAGCAGTAAGAAGCAGCTGCAGCCCAGCTCAACGCTACCATCAGCCAAGCCACAGGAATGGTCACTGTGTCATGGTACCGCAGAGGATTGCAAACTGCCTGGTATCTATCAACTGCAATGGAAGTCAGGTGAAATATTGAAACATTTGAGAGGAAAATGTCAAAAGTGGAGTGCAATGAGCAGAAGGTATCTCCAAAGTACCAGCAGTTCTCCACTGATCTGATCATGCTGAAGGGCATCACGACGGCCCCCAGAAGCAGGTCAGCCAGGGCCAGTGACATCACCAGCATGTTGGTCGGTGTGTGCAGCTGCTTGAAGTGCGTGATGGAGATGATGACCACCAGGTTCCCCGTGATGGTCACGGTCATTCCCGACACAAAAAACACGTATAAGGCAAACCTGGCAAATCCAGAGTAGCTACTTTTAACACACGTTCCATTAGCTGCAGGATAGCAGTACTGGTTTGTTTCCAGCTCTAGCGAAATGTTCATTTCTCTGTCACAAAGCAACAACAAAATAAAATAGTGTACAGCTGTTGTCTTGTAAGACCCTGCAACTGGCCGGCGTCCTTTCCAGGGTGTTTCTCTGCCTTGTGCCCTGGAAGCTGCAAGAAAACACCACAACCCTCTACTGGATAAGCAGTTATGGATGATGATTGCAGAGATGTTTTCTTAAAGGTGATGTGTTTTGCATCCTTTGAACATGCTCAATGGTTTTTGCTTGGAAAGAACTTTATTTATATACTTCAACATCTCCTTTGAGACAAGCAAACCAATTACAGCAGGTCACGCAATATGCAGATGGGAATTATTCTTTCATCTAATATAAATATATTTGCATATAGTAGGCATGGAAACAAGTGCCTGACATGATTATCTGTGTGATTTACAGCATGACTCAGCACATTGTCAAAGGCAGTAGAAGCCAGTAGTTTTCCTTGTTAGATATGAGTTTAAATTGGTATATTTTATGTCCAGTTTGTGTTTGGTGATACAGTCTGCGTGTTCATGCCAATATATTTTTAACCAGCTATTTAAGTAAATAGCTGCTTTCCTATTTTTTTTTCTGCAGCAATTAATTATAACATGTAACATAGTGTAACGGAGTTGGGAGTGGAATGACTCGTATCCGCTTCCTCGTATTGACGAGGCCTTGGATTGTGTGTCCGGCTCTTCCTGGTTCAGCTCGTTGGATCTCAGAAACAGCTACTGGCAGGTAGAGTTAGCCCCAGAGGCACGGTCAAAGACAGCATTTACTATTAGGCAGGGTCTTTGGCAATTCAAAGTCATGCCATTCGGATTATGCAATGCACCGGCCACGTTTGAGCGGCTTATGGAAAAAGTGCTCGGAAATATTCCACGCTCACGCTGTGTGGTGTACCTTGATGACCTCTTGGTACATGCTAGAGACTTTGAGACTGAACTGTGCAATCTGCGCAAGGTGTTTGCGGCGATACGCCATGCTAATCTGCGTCTGCACGTTCCTGGGCCATGTGATTAGCGAGAGGGGTGTAGCCACTGACCCAGCAAAGATCACAGCGGTAAGAGACTGGCTCGTGCCTGCTAACATCCGTCAGCTCCGGAGTTTCTTGGGTTTAGCGTCATACTGCTGGCACTTTGTAAAAGACTTTGCCACTATCGCGAGCTCGCTATACAGGCTCACACAAAAGGGGCAAGCATTCACCTGGGACAGTGACTGTGAGCACGCGTTTGTTTCACTGCGAACGGCATTAATCTCTGCACTCGTACTGGGTTATCCGGTCCTCCAGCGGACCTTTGTATTAGATACCAATGCAAGCGATGTTGGACTTGAGGCTGTGTTGTCTCAGGAGGGGGGGCATGTCATTGCTTATTTTAGCCAATCTCTTTCCCGTTCAGAGAGGAACTGTTGCGTGACGCGCCGCGAACTGCTGGCCGTGGTGGTGGCGCTGAAACATTTTCGTCCTTACGTGCACAGGCAGAAATTCCATTTGTGTATTGACCATGCATCGCTGGCATGGCTGATGAACTTCAAGGAGCCGGAGGGCCAGATGGCTTGCTGGCTGGAGATTCTCCAGACCTTCGACATTGAGATTCAGCACCGTGCTGGTCGCTTGCATGGGAACACTGACGCTTTGTCCATGTCCATTGTCATCCATACACGGAAGGGGAATGTAAATACTGCGAGAGGATGGAGACGAAAAACAGAGCTGCTGCCGATGATGGAATACAGCATGCAGAAGTATACGCGGTGCGCACGGAGAGCTTTGGAGAGCTGAGCGTGCAGCAGCTGAGGATTGCACAGGACAGGGATGGTAACCTGGGCCAGGTTTTGCAGTGGGTGTGGGCTGATCGGTGTCCGGTTTGGGCGGATGTCTCCAATGCTGACCAAGAACTAAAGGCACTAGTTTCCCAGTGGAGTAACCTCGTCGTCCGGGATGGTTTGTTGTACCTCCGCTGGACACAAGCGGATAACAAGCGGACGCTCCAGCTTGTTGTTCCTGGGTCCCTGTGAACAGTGGTGCTCATTTTAGTCCATGGTGCTGCAGGTGCAAGGCAGTACGGCACTGCAAAGACGCGGAACCGCCTGCGTGCTCAGTTTTACTGGCCTGGCTGCCACATGGACATGAGTCTGTTTGTTCACTGGTGCGACACCTGCACAACACAGAAGTGACCATCACAAGATTATCGGGTTGGGGCTCCAATGGAGCGGGTCGCTGTTATATGTTGGGGCCGTTTCCAGTGATGGACAAGGGGAACCGTTATGTGTTAGTGGCTATGGATTATTTTATCATGTGGCCAGAGGCGTATGCACTGCCTGATCAGAGTGCGGTGACTATGGCTGCCTTTCTGGTGGACAAGATGTTTTCCCGTTTTGGAGTTCCGGAGGAGCTGTACAGTGACCAGGGCCGGAACTTTGAAGTGGAAGTGTTCGGAGAGGTCTGTGCCCGTTTGGGGGTGCGGAAGACCCACACCACCCCTCTTCACCCACAGAGTGACGGTCTAGTGGAGTGCTTCCACGGGACCCTTGCCATGCAGCTCGCCATGCTGACCAGCTAACACTAGAGGGACTGGGATCGCCACCTGCCGTTGGTACTGTGGTCGTACCGCACCACGGTCCAGGAATCGACACAATCTACCCTGGCAGCACTGATGTTCAGGAGAGAGCTGAGGACGCCTGTGGACTTGGTGTTCAGTTCCCCGTCTGAGCCAAAGGTGCCTGGTAAGCTGGGCTTGGAGTACCTGTATCACCTGCGTGAGAGACTGCGGGTGGTGCATGGACTCACTCGCCAGGCACTGGCTGAGGCTGGTTCCAAACAACGATGGGCATATAATGTGAGAGCCCAGGGCAGGGACTTTGGGGTTGGGGAGAAGGTTTGGGTGTACAATCCGGTGAGAAGGAGGGGGCTGTCACCTAAGCTCATGTCTCACTGGGAAGGTCTTGGAAAAACTTTCAGAGGTGACTTATCGGGTGTGGCTGAGCAGAAGGGCGAGGTTGGTGGTGCTACACCGGGACCGTCTTGCGTCTTACTAGCCTATGGGTGTGATTCAGTTGGGGGCACAGGGTGAGGATGAGCCCCAGGCCCCTATTTGTTCTCCTCCTGCTGTTGGAAGTGCCGGAGGCCGGCCACAGAGGCGACAGCGGCCTCGGCACCTCACAGACTTCGTGTTGGATTAAGTGACCTGGGACATCCTCAGTTTAGGTGGGGGCAGTGTAACGGAGTTGGGATGGGGGGGTGTGGCTCCCAGCATGCACTGCTCCTACTGGTTTTGTTCAGGTTGTTTTGGGTCTGTTTTGGGGGTTAAATTAGCTATTGTTAAAGTTCCTTGTGTTTTATGTTATGGGGAATGTTTAGGAGATAATTTCAATTTCATTTAATGTGTGAAAGCTACTGTCGGCGAAATGCGATGTTGTTTGTATGCCTTGGGGCAAGATTTCAGCCATTGGGAAGTCGGTGCTGGGTATAAATTGTTCCAATTTACCTGCTCCACACTAGTTGCTAAATAAAAGCTTGGAGATTCTCTCCTTTGGAGTTTATTCTCTGGTGTGGTTGTCATTCCTGCATTGGTAAGTAAAAAAGTGAAATCGTCACAATATACTTTCTATGTGTATTTCACACTGCTATTAGAATCCATTTACTACATTATCAAGAACACAACATTGTGTATTTTTTTTTTTTTTTTGCGCTGTTTTGTTTCCTGTGCGCTAGGAATTGTGGAATATGGAAGTGGTAGTGAAATCGCGCGAGCCGCCATCGTTGCTGACCTGCTTCAGGAGGGCATTATCGACCACTCCCCCTTAGCCCTTGCTGCTTTGAGACACACTTCAATATGGCGACGGGTCTCGGGAACGTGCAAACGAAGGCGGAGTGGTGAGGCGGAGTGTGTAAGGACCGGTTTGGGATTGGGCCTTGATTTCACGACGTCTGTTCGACGTCTGATGTCACTCCGTATTTACGTCAATGTTGTACGTTTTTGGGTTTGACCGAACACAAGCTGGCGAGCGAATCTGAAATTGAGGACGCATCCCCTGATCTTAAATCGGCGGTGTTTAAGCATTTTAGCTTTCCGGTAATCACAAACGAAAACGGCTAGAAAAGTACAGACAAGACAAAAACTGCGTGCAAACATTGTAAAATATTGATAACATACACAAACAGTACAACGAACATGCTTCAGCGTGTCCACCGGCGCCACAGTGAGTTCAATTCACCACCGCCAGAGCGAAGATGGCAAACCACGCTAAAAAGCTGCACATGCAAGCCTTAGTTTATTTGGTAACGCTTTATATTAAGTTCACCTTTATAATGCATTCATTATGCATTTGTAGAACGTTCTCAATGCATTCATAGAACGTTCATAAGCAGCATGCACGTACACTTTAGCATACTAAACATCCCTTAACAGCTTTAATATACATTAATAACAAACATTACATGATTATACAATTACAATGTTGTTTATTATTATATAATGTCTGTTATGTGTATTACAGCTGTTAAAGGATGTTAGGATGTAAAGGTATACATGCATGATGTGGAATACTTAATGAATACATTATTAAGGTATACTGAGCGTTTTATTAATGCAATACAAAAACATTATGAATGTGCAGTTAATGTAAAATGTTACCGTTTAGTTGAAGATTTTTTAAATGTATTTTGATTTGGGTATCAGTATTTTATTCAATTTCAGTTGCACTGTTAAGAAGTGGATCCGTTTTGCACAGTTTAGAAAGAAAAATAAAGGAATATTTTTCAATAGATTTGTCTGCAGCTCATTCTGAAAATGAAAATTCAAAAATCGTGAGAAAATCGTAGCATAAATCGTATGAGTGTATCGTTGCATCCCAAATAAATATACGTTATCACAAATGTCTTATTAGAAATGACAACCAAAAAACATGTAGATGGTGACAGTTGTGCTTTCAACATTTCTTGTCAAGTTAAAATGTCCTGCCAGCCTGCAGAGACTGTCAGGGAAGAGATGGTTAACAATGTTATTAATTGTATTATTTTATGGTGTCCGTTGCAATTTTATCTGAGACATGAAACAAGCACATTCTACTGAGGTTTTTTTTTTTTTAATATAAGTACAGAATGCAACAATATTTTTCAATAAAATAACAGAATAGAAATGTTGAAGTTTCTTAAACTTTAAATAGTTACGTTTATATTCAAATGTAACATTTCAGGCCATCCAAAAATCATTGAAACAATCAAAGAGCAGCCTGCTCTTTTTATAGATTTATGCATCTAACCCCATGTCTCCAGTGCTGGGGATTTGCATTGTTTCCTATGTTAAGTTAGCGTTAGCGTTATGGTAGTGCAGTGCTGTAAATCAGTCAGTACATTTTAGAGTGCAAGTATAACTTGAAATAATTGCTAAGGTGTATAAAACAGAATTGTATTATCAAAGAGTGTTCAGAGTGCTTGAAAGATAAGACTGTTTTCACTATTATGTAATGTTGCCAAAAATAAATGACAAATACAAAAAGCAAATAAAAAAACAGCAAACAGCTGCTTCTACTATTATAAAACAACAATTAAAGTACATTCTGTATGTATATATGGTAAAAAAGATACAGAAATATGTGGTGGTTTTATGACTAAATCAACTTTCAGGAAAAACATTTGTATTTGAGGAATGTGAAGCAAAAATCTTTAAAGATATAATGAGTTTCAATGACTTTTGAAACCAAGGGTAAAACAGTCCATATATTATAGGATTTAAAGTGGAATTAAAATAACCCAACCAGACAAAACCTTCATAAAGAATAGGAGGAGTCGCAATGTCAATATAGGGGTTGAGTACAGAAGTGACAAAGAAAGGCATCCAGCAGAGTATGAAGGCGCCTACAACTATGCCAAGGGTCTTTGCTGCCTTTCGCTCTGAGCTGTGAGTTGTCCTCTTCCCATTTACCTGTTTAATACACGGCTGCTGCCTTGCATCTCCAAGCTGCCTGACATGTTGTCTGGCTACAAGAAATATTCTACCATAAAGGCCAACGATTATTGAACATGGCAGGAAAAATCCAATCAGAGTGTTTAAGGTGCTCCATAGCTCATTGAGCAGAAGGATGCAGCTCCCCATGCAATTTATGGAAGTGATGTATTCATCTAGACCCATCACATTAGCCTTAGAATAAAGGAGACCATAGGAGTAAGAAGCAGCTGCAGCCCAGCTCAACGCTACCATCAGCCAAGCTACAGGAATGGTCACTGTGTCATGGTACCGCAGAGGATTGCAAACTGCCTGGTATCTATCAACTGCAATAGAAGTCAGGTGAAATATTGAAACATTTGAGAGGAAAATGTCAAAAGTGGAGTGCAATGAGCAGAAGGTATCTCCAAAGTACCAGCAGTTCTCCACCGATCTGATCATGCTGAAGGGCATCACGATGGCCCCCAGAAGCAGATCAGCCAGGGCCAGTGACATCACCAGCATGTTGGTTGGTGTATGCAGCTGCTTGAAGTGCGCGATGGAGATGATGACCACCATGTTCCCCGTGAGGGTCACGGTCATCCCCGACACAAAAAACACGTACAAGACAAACCTGGCAAATCCAGAGTAGCTACTTTTAACACATGTTCCATTAGTCCCTGGATAGCAGTACTGGTTTGTTTCCTGTTCTAGCAAAATGTTCATTTCTCTGTCACAAAGCAACAACAAAATAAAATAGTGTACAGCTGTTGTCTTATAAGACCCTGCAACTGGCCGGCGTCCTTTCCAGGGTGTTTCTCTGCCTTGTGCCCTGGAAGCTGCAAGAAAACACCACAACCCTCTACTGGATAAGCAGTTATGGATGATGAATGCAGAGATGTTTTCTTAAAGATGATGTGTTTTGCATCCTTTGAACATACTCAATGGTTTTCGTTTTGAAAGAACTTTATTTATATACTTGAACATCCCCTTTGAGACAAGCAGACCTATTACAGCAGGTCACGTAATATGCAGATGGGAATTATTTTTTCATCTAATATAAATATATTTGCATATAGTAGGCATGGAAACAAGTGCCTGCCATGATTATCTGTGTGATTTACAGCATGACTCAGCACATTGTCAAAGGCAGTAGAAGCTGGTTATTTCCTTTTTAAGAGATGAGTTTAAATTTGTACATTTTATGTCCATTTTGTGTTTGGTGATAAAGTCTACATGTTCATGCCAAATTCATAGACTGAACAGGAGTGATATGCAAAGTATACTAATTGGTCAGAGTTTTGTCAAAATTATTTTGTGTTTGTCCAGCATCTTTCCACAGGTCTGAAGGTGACTGTGTTGCCATGGAAACAGGGAGCTGGGATTATAAACGGAAAGGTCCTGGAATACAGTCACAACACAGGAACATGGCAGAAATTCTTACTAATGAAGATTGTGTCATCAATATCTTGTTTTAATGAGACATACTGATCAGAACACGGAATAGTAAAGAAAATAAATTACATATCAAAACAAATTAAATGTTGGTTAAGTAATATTTCCTTAATTTTTTATTAATTAAAAGTTAGTCCACTGTAAAGTGTTGTACTGTTAAAAAATATATAGTATTACTCAGTGACCAGTAGGTGGAGCTAAATAATCATTCATCTATCTTCCACACTCCTGGTCAGGGTCACTGGGGGCCTGGAGCCTATCCCAGGCAGCGCATGCACAGGGCTGGGGTACACTCTGGACGGGATGTGAATTCATTACAGGGCACATACACAGTCATGCACTGCTGGCAATACAGGGATGCCAGTTAGCAGAGTGCAGAGTGCAGCTCACTGGGTTCAGAACCTGAGCCCACGACTGTGAGCAGAACTGGACAGGCTGTCTGGCATACTGGGTATTTTCCTGATGGCCCAATGGGTATGTAGGCTGGTGAAATTTATTGTGGGGGACCCCAAAGTCCAGAGCTGATTTTTAATACCAGTTCAGCACTGGCTAGCAGAATAATCATTCCAGTGTATGACTGGGGCAGTGGTGGACAGGCTGTCAAGCACTGCTCCCCGGGCACTGAATTAACTGCTGCCTGTGATGTTACATATGGGTTAGATGCAGAGGACACATTTCTTTTTTGTGTGTCAACAATGGTCTCTAATTTCTGTAATCATACCATCAGAGCCCTGGCAGGGAGAGTAATCATACCACCATAAACCATTATGCTCATTATGAGATAGCGAACAACATACAGATCAAATAAGGATATTTACATTAGAGTGAGACCTCAGTAATTTAGTAGTTTTGTCTTTTTGAGAAGGACATTACTTTTTTGTTTTCTGATTAAACGCAATATTCTAAATAAATGTGTGAAATAAACATATATGAGTCTTACTGCTGTCATTTAACCAGATTATATTAACAAGAAGCCTGGTTGTCAGGTTCAGTTTAGCCTGTAACATTTCTGCTATGATGTGTGAAGTCAGCATAAAGCCATAGAAGCTAAAGATACGCTAAAGTACTTCATTACTTCATTACACCCCAATGTCCAGAGCTGATTTTTAATCCCAGTCCAACACTGGCTAGCAGAGTAATCATTCCAGTGTATGACTGGGGCAGTGGTGGCCTAATAGTTAGAGAAGTGCACTTGTAATTGAAATATTGCTTGTTTGAACCCCTGACCAGCAAGGTACCACTGAGCTACTCTGAGCAAGATACAGCCCCCAAGCACTGCTCCCCGGGCACTGAA
>JAABNX020000241.1:28227-41347 GCA_015163995.2 Mormyrus lacerda | reverse complement strand
CCTCGACCCTACTCCCTCGATTTGGGGCGTAAGGTAAAGCAGCGCCTCTGGGTGGCCGACTGCTACCCGAAATGGACCAAATTGGCTGGACCAAATAAATATATGTATTTAGTTCTAAAATGAACTTGGTGTTTTTTCTGTGTTTATATTTATAAGATCAGAGTTTGATATGAACTCATTTCATCCCCCCACAAATATCCATAACTGTTACTTCTGCTCCTCGACATATTTGTAAAACATCACATTTTACAGATGCAGACTCTTAGGGACCAGCATTAGCCACATTTGTGCGTATCTGAGGCAAAAGAAAATTACAGGCTGTACATTTAACTTCATCTAAAGCTTTGAGAACAAATATTGCCATGTAATCTGCATTAAAACTGCCATCTTATTCCTCTAACATTTTCCCCAGGGCCTGTATCATGAGGCCGGACCTCTTGCTTAGCCTGGAACCTTAAATCTTTGGTTGACACACATCTGCTGCATCGCATGGACTTCGGGGGCGGTGCCTCTGGATTGGCAGACCGGGTTAAGTATTGTTAACTCTGGCTTTCCAATATCAGCGCTGGGTACAGGTTGGGCTTATCATAGCTAGGATTTTATGCCTGTAGAAATGAATGGAGAGTCCACAGAAACAATAGGAATATAAGAAAAACCTCTATTTTCTTATTTTTTTATCCCCACAAACGTAAATTCAGTTTTATAAAAATCTGTGTAGACAAATAACTAAAGATGTCCAAAGTATTCAGGCTGGGTGTCGGCGGTGATGCTGGGGAAAGCGAAGGACTACGCTGCCATTCGTGAAGGAGCACAACACATGCAGTTATGTGCAGCACATACTCGATAATAACTATGTTATTGGTTTATGTATTTAATATTTAATGAAGCCATTAATGAAATATATTTAATATACTTTGCTTTTTAACATTATTTCATAATGCAGGCAGCACCATGGAGGTGTCTGTAAGGACGCGCTGTGGAGTTCACACAGCAGAGAAATCATACTGACAAATTTCTCAGAACATATACTGTCGTTAAGCGATGCATGACTGTACAAGAGGTTTGCTAGAATCAAATACTTGAAATTGATTTATAAATACTAACCTAAAAGTACAACAGGAAAACGGAGAATGAAATTAAACTGAAGTAACAATTCATTGCAATCAACCACATTCAATGTATGCAGTGAAATTTATTTGCCAAAGGACACACACAATAAGAACGGGAATAATGGCCATTACTTTCCACACCAGCAATCACTCACAGCCTCACGGAGACGACGCGGTTACAAATCAGGTTAGCAGCCTGTCCTGGCCTTTGTGCCGCTTTACAAAAGAGCCTCGCACAAAACGGGCTCAAGTCACTTAGACCAAAGAGACTGGGAACCAGCAAACAGGGCCACACCTCATTGGACTCGGAAGAGCGGGTGCGGTAAAGCATCTTATATTAATGGTGAGTGGGGATGTCACATTACTGCGCCCTTTGAGGGATTCCTAATCTTCAAATGAGAAAGTGACGTTGGCAGCCTGAGCGAGAACGAGGCCTGGATTTTGGGGCGTCTGTAGACTTGCCATAATGTTCTGCTCAATTCTGACGCCTATCTTTTCATTAAGTGCTTCTTCGTGGAAGTCATTCATGAGGTAATCATGCAAGTCTTTTCTAATTAGCCCTTATCCGGAGTGGGGTCTCTGAGAGCCTGGGGAGGGAAACATGGGGGACACTCTGGACGGGGTACAATGCAAAGTTCAAACGTGGCTGTTCGGGAACACCAGCCGGCACGTCTTTGCAGGAGGAAACGGAGGATGTAACGGAATTAAGTGCACAAAAAACAAACCAGCACGTCAGTGAAGGGTAAATGCAGGCAGCTGGAGGGATGCAGTCACCTGTTCTGACGCTCTCCAGTAACCCGCTAAACGAGCACTTTGCCGTAATTTACAGAATAATGCTCTACCCACATGCTTTTGTATTTAAAGTGAATTTGGAGTGTTAGATGATCACTCTATGGTGTTTTACTGCATTTTTAAAATCAAGGTATTATGCAGACTTGCTGGCAGAATTACAGAATATTGCTAACAATGTTAACTCTGATGCCTGCTATATTTAGCATTATTGGGCAATGCTGTAAACATTAAAATTCTTTGTAATTCAAAAAGCTGAAAAGAGGTTAATTGCAATGTGAAACACAACAGGATGCTGGCATCGGTCTTTTCCCTTATTAATATTGCCAGACTGTATGTTGGCAGCTGGTGTCAGTTGACTGGTTTTTAATCTCCATTTGTCTGTCTAGCGATGTCACAGGGATACAGACTCAGAAACTGAAAGACAGCATGGGCCGTACTGCAGCAAAGCAGCAAACCTGCTCCCTCAGACTTCCTGGCTCCCCTGTGCCGGTTTTGGCTTAATAAAAACATCACAAAAGTATTCAGATGCAACTGGGATGAGGGAGAAGATTTAGTAGCCGGCTGAGGCTGAGATGGCGCCATTTAACGCTAATCTAACACTGCCCACACATCAAAAAAAAAAAAAAAAAAACGGTACCTGCAGTGAGGTGTGATGATGTCAGCATCACGATGCAGGGCTGCTTTTCCACAGCAGGGCTCGGGCACCGTGTTGAGCGAAGGTGGCACAGGTGACGGCAAATACTGGCAATTAATTGCGAGGGATCCTGTGCCAGTGTTATAAAAGATGGAAGAAAGCTGGGCAGTGACCCCGAACACAAGCCACATTTAATGTAAAAGAACAAAACAATGAATATCCTAGAATGACCCAGTCAAAGCCTTGATCTCCAATTGGAAATGCATGGCGCTTCTAAAAATCTGCAGTGCACAAGCGTTAACCGACTGACCTGAACAACCTTCGGCTATTCAGCCTGGATGATTGGGCCAAAATTGCTCTTAAACGGTGTGCAAAGCTGCTAGATGTGTACCCCAACAGGCCTGAGGCAGTGCTAGGCAGGTATGATGCCTCCACAGAATATTAAAACGTGAATATTGGATACTTATGCAAACAGCATCACACGTTTTTCAAATTTTTTTACTTAGAATATTTTCTAACATTAAATCACAGTGATCTTGATTTCAAAGTAGAATCCATAATTCAGTCGAGTGAGACAAATCCTCGGTGGTTTGGGTAGTTTTCAGAGGCACTGTATCTTATTTCAGGTTTCTTGAACTTGCCCTCAAACTCTCCCACAGTGCCTTACACAAGTTATCACTGTCGCCCTCTGTGTTACACGCAAGTGCGTGATGTCCACTACTTCATTTTCATCAAACTTGGATAATCACTGATACAGAGATTCCTCTAGAAGAGGTTTAGCATCCAGCGTTATCAGCTGACTGTAGCATCCTAAGTTTTCCTGTGAATATGGAATCATATTGGAAATTGGAATCAAACTGGAATTAAAAATAATGCTTTTTGCGCATTTTATCACCTACAACTCCTGACGCTGCATCCTGCGTCTGCCTGACTGTCCAGCTTCTCGGTACTTCAGCTCCCTGTCAGGTGGAATTCGGACGGAACCTCAGTCACCTAAGGATGGGTTTCCACCTGGATGCCAGGTATAATGGTAGGCGTCTGTGGGGAATCTGGCCATGTCGCTGTCAGTCAGAAAGCTGTGGGAATGTACTGGGTCTTGGTCAATTTGCAGAAGACTCACCAGCATTGATAGCGTTGGGAAATCCTCCGTCTAGGGAATGAAACCTCACAGCAGCATGTGTCTGCAAAGGCCTCCGTCATGCCTGTTCCCCGTTGATGTTCTTATGGTCCAGTATCTGTCTGTGTTCCTGTCTTCCATCCATTTAGCCCTCATATTCCATCCAATTGCTCACATTACATAGTTCTGGATGCAAAATGAAATTTATGTATATGAGGGCGGGTAAAAATTTTGCCTAAAATACAATTTTGCCCTTGGTGTAAAGTGACCTGTCATTGGTATAACATCAAACGGTACCACACTCATGTGTGTCAATAATTAATCTTTACCATACCGGGCAACGTAAACCGACGGCACTGTGGGTCAGTTCGTTCAGGTTTAGTTCCTTCCCCCGATGGTTGGACTCTGACAGAGCACCAGGCTCCCGTTTAATCCTCATTACCCTCATTCGTATTCATTATCTCCTCAGCACATTCAAGCACTTGACGACGCCGTGTGAAAAAAACAAGCCGACGTCAAATCCCCATAGCTGTGGGGCGGTATTCCCGCTTTCATCGCACATGTTGAGCAAAATGAGAATTACATTTGGACAATTAGGGCAGCCAAATGAAAATGTATGGAGATGCTGTTCTGTGGATATTTTCCATGGGCTGTTCTGGACCAGGAAACAGTGTCATACACGTATATGGGCTGTTACTGAAAATGCATCAACAGACACGACTGGAAAAATTATCTACGGGCCGTTACAGCCATCTCTCCAGTGCTCTCCAGCAGAACTGCCTGCCTTCTGCTAGATATCTGGAAAATAGGTATTTTTTAGCAGGTTAAATTTGTACATAACAGACTTTCAGCATTTTTATTATTCATTCCGTGTTCAGACTGCTGGAACCTATGAGTCAGCTGTACTGGTCATTCAGTCAAACTTTATTTTATTTGTTTGGGAACTATGTGTACCATGGCATACTCGATATCTCATTGAGGACTGAGCATTTTCTCCGCGAACGCTGGCCGCGGTGGTGTGACAGGGATAACGAGTGAGGATGGTGTGAATGCTGACTAACCATGTGCAGGAATGCCCTATTACTCGAGTGAAGGTCGTTGGGCAGCATAGGCTAGGGTATGACTGGCGCGGGAGAGTGCAGACAGTAACTGTATACACAGCAGCCCAGTCAAGCACTAAATAGATGCCTGGAAACCACAGGAAAACATAAATAAGTTTGTGTCTCCTGTATGACATTAGTTTCAGACAGGGGACGCTGCTTATTCTGGAAGTTAAGTCGGAGAAAGGCCTCAGGTACTCCGGCTAGGTAGCTGGATGGCGATTGGTCCCAGGGCTCTATGGGTCAGCCAGAAGGTTATAGGCTCAAAGCCACTCCTCCGTGGATTAAATTCAGAGAACAGCTGCTTCTTCCTGTACTGGAATTATTTCACTGTTTCAGGCCATATCCAGCCTCCTACTGGGCATCCAAGCCTCCGACCCCCAGTTAGAGAGGATGGTTCTAGAAAGGATGCCGACACCTCCTTCTTCTCTTGACTCTCGTTTTTGCGTGACGCCCTACATCACATGTTGCCTGGCTTAAGCTCTTGGCCCTCAGGGAGCCTGTCTGAGAAAATTGGCAGGAAGTTGGATGGATGGATGGATGGATTGGCGGGGAAATGAGACCCCTGCGGCCGTTTTAGAGCATATGCGGAAGCTCTCAGATGGTGCCGGAAGCTGCTCCTCATGATCTTCCTGCAGATTTACTCATGGCAGACACTGTCGCACCACGCCATCTGTATTACCTCCACCTCCACAGCCATCCTTACTGGGCACCCTGTCCACATAATAAGGGGAACTTCAATCCTGCTCTTATTTGTCATGTTCAGAGTTTTAAGATCAATATTTTTTCATTATACCATAACTGTCTGTCCTGTCCATGCAAATACTGATGCACGGCTTACTGTTATTAATAGTGGCAGTATGTGAGCGGCGCTGAAAACATTATTCATCTTAATGACACATGAAATGTGAGAACATCTCCCCAGCCTACCGCAGTCAGATTCTCACAATGGAGGAGTGTTCCGCGATTCGCGGACGCAAGCTGCAACCTGAATG
The DNA here is from genome assembly GCA_015163995.2 of Mormyrus lacerda. Lineage (NCBI taxonomy): Eukaryota > Metazoa > Chordata > Actinopteri > Osteoglossiformes > Mormyridae > Mormyrus > Mormyrus lacerda. Next base: position 35,600 of record JAABNX020000241.1, on the reverse strand, counting down.
CGAATGAAGTGATTTGTTTTACAGAAATCCCTGTTTAGTCTTACGTTTCACTGTAATCCCCTGGCCTAATGCGAACTGAAATGTTAAAAACAAAAAAGTATATGAATAAGAAACAAAATGTTTTGGCTTTTTGCAAAGTGTCAGTAAGATGGTCTAAATCATCTTTTTGATCTAAATACTGCTCTGTTCTTTTCTAAGAGAACTAAGATTTCATGCGGTTTTATTACCCTGACTGAAAAGATGCAAATGACATATTTTATTTCATTTTCACTGCCAGGGCAAAATTTTATTAAAAGTCATCGTAAAATGACTGATATACGTTTGCATTTGTTGAAGGGGTCTGACTGTATTGGTGCTTGCAGATATCCACCATCAGCCAATCAGAGAGAGGATGAACTGGAGCGGCAGGGCTGAGCCGATGACATCACGGAACCTCCCCTTCCTGTGCAGAAAATGATGTCGCTTGGGATCCGGCATCCCACTCTAGGTGCCCTCTGCTGCCTGCGATAGGCTCCAGGCCCCGTCGGTGACCCTGAATAGGGTAAGCGATTGGATGATTGGATTAAATGTCAGTAATTAAAGTCGTTAAATCTGAATAGTAGGTGTAAAGGCAGAGGGTGGACTGCTACCCAGAAAATGACGCAGAGCTTGTGATGTTTCTCAGTCTTGCCATGTAGTCGTCCCCTTGCTGAGAGCAGACCCTCCGATTGGCTGACCCTCGCATGTCTCCAGCAAACTGAAATCTATCTCCCTCATAGTATTACCTTCAGCTGACATCCTCTATAAGAAAACTATAAGAGATTTCTTTGCATGCCAAGTTTTATGAAGATTACAGACAGAGATGTTTTGGTGAAAACCCAATGAAGATTGCTGGGCTGTGGGCTATTAGCTGAATACATGTAGAAATAAAGTACCTAGTTGATAATGAAATTGAAACAGAATGTGCAGGAAATGGCTTTCCTCGTCGGCTGGGGGTGTTTTATTAGCCATAAACAAGCCCACAGTGAATGTATTTGACCTTGTGGCACAGTGTCATGTCTGACTCTGCATCAGTAGGTTGTGTGTTTGAATCCTGTTCGGGTCAATGCTTTGTGCCTGTGTTTAGTGGTTTTTATCCCCTGACTGGAAGAAAAGGCCAGCTGCCTTTGCAGGCAGGATAGCCAGAGATTAGAGTTTTTTTTTTCTTTTTTTTGGGGGGGGAGGGTGTTATTCAGCAGATTAGCACACTGTGCCTGTAACAAGAATGTTTTGAGTTCAAATCACAGGCTTGACAGAATAATCCCCCCCAACTGCTACAGGGATTGGCTGACCCCGCTGTCTCTGACCCCGCTGTCTCAAAAGTTCATGACATTTTAGCTAAAAGAGTCTGGTATGTAAGTAAAATGCATAGGCTTATATAAGCATTCCTCTGTATTAACTGAACTTTTACTGATTTCTGCGCCCATGGAGAACATCAGCCTCACAATCCAACTGACTTAACGGAGATAAAAATGACTATATACTAAGACCCCTGATTGAGAAACGTGAGATATGCGTATAGCGCCCCTCACAGCTTCAGAGCGATGAAGACGACATCACTCTCCCCGCCATGGGTGTGTGTCAACTTCCCACCTCCTGCCCCGTGGGCTGTTGGCCTCCCCGAGGCGTTATGTAGCCCTGTGGGTGCCGAAAGGCGTCGGTGTGCAGCTGAGACATGGAGAAGAACCCCCTCACCCCCCTCCCCCCCAAGGACACCAGTCAGTCAGGCATGTAATTTAGCATCGATTTAATACAATTATAAAATATACTCTTTGTATTTTCTGTATTCTTCATACCTGCCAGGATCATATTTAGCTTAAATGACATAATATTAATTGATATCTAAGAATAGAGGGTAGGGTCTCAATCTTTATTTGAAATTCAAGTCACAAACAGGCACTGTAGTCTGCGCGCTGTGATGGCCTTCATAACAGCAAACGATTATCTCCCTGCTCAGTCTGATGGCGACCAGTCCCACATGACACAGATCCAGGGCATCGTCACGGAGCGCAGGGATGCCGCTGCCTCCCTCCCATCCATATTCACGGCAGGTACTGCCCGCCCCGCTCAGGCCCTATCATTAGCGAAAGCGCCTCCGCGGAGGATTCTGCACTGGTCCCTGGGCTTTTTAATTAATCTGCACTCATGGCAGCCTGCCGTGCGCAGCATATCGCCCCCCCCCCCATCCCCGATCCGCTCTGACGATCTGAAGACCTGCCACAGGTGGAGCTCCCGTTTCTGCAAGTGAAAGAGCTTTGGCTATATATACCAGCTACCGTATACCTTCATATCAAGGCTTAATGTTTCTACAGCGAATCTATATATAAAAGTAATTTTAAGTGAATAAGTCAGATGTCGTTCTGACATCACACCTCCTGCCTTCAGGTCATTAATTTAGGCAGCATCCTCTGCAGGGCTACTTACGTTTAGGGCCGATGAGTTTCTCCACATGACTCATCACTGACTCAGCATAACATAAAGGTGAGTCATCACCACCAATCTAAGGAAAGTTCACTTTGACCCTATTTGTGTAATTTAGGTAATAAAGGGCATATTGGTTATTGAGACTGGTGTTAGGCACATGGAATGTATGACATCTGGTGGGTCAGGAACGTGAGCTATTATGGGAGATGGAAATTTACCATCTAGATAAAGTCAGGCTCACCTTAACACCAGTGTAGACTCTGGAATAAAACTCCTGCAGGGGGGTTGGACTCTATACCACTCTGGCGTTGCCTTGGGTGAGATGTGCCGGGGGGGGGGGGGTACTCAAAGTTCACCACTTCGCCCCCACGAACGAGTCAGTAGATATAGGCTTTGAAAGTATGTCTCCTTGGATAATTGGGTGGGGTGCTATTCTATTTTGGAACTTCAATGCTAATGTGGGTAACCTGAGCGATGCTCTCTTATTTAATTTCGGTGACAGCCACATCTTTTCCGAGCATAAGGGTGTTCATACAGTAAGTGCACCTGGCAGTAAGACATCCCGAGTCATGGTCTGGTGATCGATTGATCGATTTATTGTAATTTCCTCAGATCTGTGACACTTGGACACTTGAAGAAAGGAGCCAAACTGTCAACTGACCCTCACCTGGTGGAGAGTTGGATCCGGTGGCGGGGGAAGATGCCGGATAGACCTGGTGGACCCCAACGTATAGTGAGGGTGTGCTGGGAGACCCCTGTCCGGGAGATCTTTTTTTTTGAGCCGTGTTCGGGGACTCCATTGCTAAGGTGGCAGTGCAGAGCTGTGGCTGTAAGGTTATTGGTGCCAGTTGTGGCGTCAATTGTTCTGACAAAATGTCCTACTTTATCAAAACATCCTACCATAGTGCTAATTGATAGCCCTAACCCTAACGCTTACCCTAACCCTAAACTTAACCCCCCAAAATCCCCTAAAACCCTTACCTTAACCCTAATCCTAACCACTAAAACCTAACCCTACTCCCAAGACGGTGGAACTGCACATGCGCAGAAAGGCTCGATAGCACGTCTCGATAGGTAGGATGTTTTGTCAGAACATCAATTCCTGAACCGGGTGGCGGACACCAGTGGAAAAGGGAGCCGTTAGACTGAAGAAGGAGGCTTTCTGAGCTTGGTTAGCTAGACGGACTCTGGAGGCAGCTGGCAGGTACCAGCAGGCAGAGCAAGATGTGACTGCGGAAGCAAACACTCAGGTGTGGCTGGAGGTTAGTGAGGCCATGGAGAATGACAATGGTTTGCTCATGTTTCTTACAGCCGGGATGTTGACTTCAACTGGGGATACAGTCAGACAGTGGAAGGAGCACAGAATCCTACTGACACACCTTCCTTGGAGGACTTGCCCATCACAAGGTTTGGTGTCACTGAGGTAATTAAAATGCTCTTCAGTGGTAAAGCTCCAGGGGTGGTCCCAGTCAGTCTTCAAGAAAGGGCACCGGAGGATGTGATCCAGGGAAGTCAAACTCCTCAGCCTCCGTAGGAAGGTCTGTGCTGGGGTACTGGAGAGGAGGGTCCATCTGTTAGTCGAACCTGAGATCCAGGAGGAGCAATGCAGATTGCATCCTGAGTGTGGAACACTGGAGCAGCTCTTTAATCTCCCAGGGATACTGGAGTGTTCATGGGAGTTTGCCCAACCAGTCTACATGTGTTTTGTGGATTTGGAAAAGGCATATGATTGTGTCCCCCGGGGGGGTCATCCTGGGGGGTGCAGTGGGAGCATGGGGTACAGGGTCTGCTGTTATGGATCATTAGGTCCTTGCAGATCCGGAGTGAGAGTTTGATTTGCATTGCCAGCAGTAAGTCAGACTCATTCCCCGGAGCCTTGGACTCTACCAGGGCTGCTCTTCCATTCAGGTCAGAAATTTTATGGATAGAATTTCTAGGTGCAGCCAATGGGTGGAGAGAATCCACTTTGATAATCTCAGGACTGAATCTTTGCTTTTTTGCAGATGCAGTGATCCTGTAGGTAACATAACCTCCAGTGTGTATGGATTAGTGCAGCGAGCTGAGAGAGCTGAGCCGAAATGCAAAGCTGTCGATTTAGTGGTCGATCTGCGTTCCTACCCTCACCTATGGTCACAATGACATCATAGATACAATGAGCTGCTTCACTGGGTGCCTGGGCTCCGCCCCAGAGACAGGGAGAGGAGCTCAGACATTTGGGAGGAGTCAGACTAGAGCCGCTGCACCTCCTTATCTAATGGAGCCAGCTGAATTAGGTCAGACGTCGATCTAGGACGTCTCCTGGACATTTCCCTGGGGAGTGTCTTCAGGCACGGCCAACCAGCAGAAGGCCCCGGGGCAGACCCAGGACATGTTGCAGAGATTATATCTCTCAGGTGGCCTGGGAATGCCTTGGTATTCATGTAAAGCAGCTGGAGGAGGTGGCTGGGGAGAGGGAGGTCTGGGCATTCTTGTTTAGACCGCTGCCCCCGCGATCCGACCTCAGATAAGTGGCAGAAACTGGATGGATGCATGGATGCATGAATAGATGGATGGATGGACATTAGGGGCTGTATCAGTTGTCACTTTTGGTTTTTAAGGCATATTTGCATGTCTGTTCCACGCGAGTCCACAGAAGCTGTTTCCCTGAGGCCTCTGGGGAAAGACACATTCATGAAATCTGAGAGAAAGAACCTGCACCTTTTCCCAAAAGCCTGGGAAGAAGCTTCCTAAGGAGAAAGGGAATACATGGACACAATGCAGAAGAATGATCCTTCTCCAAATACCCTGAAGTCAATCAGCATTAATACACTCATCCTCTATACCCATTTGTCCTATTCAGGGTTACAACCCTATGCCAGAAGCTATGGGCACAAGGCAGGGAATTACACAGGACAGGGCATGAACCTATGGCATGGAACATTCACCCACCATGCACAGCTATGGACAATTTGGTAACTCCAGTTAACCTCAGAATGTTTTTCGACTGTAGGGGGGAAACTGGAGCACCCAGAGGAAACCCCATGATGACACGGGGAGGACATGCAAACTCCACATTCAGGGAGCCAAGGCAGAGACTTGAACCCTGGCCTTAGAGGTGTGACCATTGACTAACCATGCTGCTCTCAAAAGATTTCAATTCATAATCTAAAATGCGTTTGCTGATATTGTCTTTGATTCAGTAACAAAGTGTGTAATTTCATGTAATTAAACAGTAGAATGTATTTACCATATTCTAGGGTTACTTTTTTGAAATATTGTTTTGGCAATATGATGAAAGAGATAATTACAGTTATTGTGTAGCCTTGAGAAAACGTTACCATGCCTTTTATTATGAACTTCAAAGAATGTTTCTTAATGATAAAAGCATTACCTCGGCCTTGTAATTATTTAGATTTTTTGTCCTTACACAATCTTGCAGAAGGGCAAACATGATAGAAAGTCCTGGAAGCTCACAATGCGAGTGGATTTCTGTACCGAACTGGAATAGAGGAAAAATGCAGAAGGGCAAGGTACAGCTATTAATAGCCAGTATTTTAACTTTATCTAACTTCCGTATATTGAGACACATATTAAATTACAGTCACTAAATTCAAGCAGCATAATTACTACTACTTGCACTAAGTAACAGTTTTAATTGGAGGTCATTAGAGTCTCTGTTGAAAACTTTATGAAAAAAAGTTCATAAAAAGCAGAGAAACCCTGTTGTTGGAGACATGACCTGTAACAAGATTGTCTGTATACGTTAATAATGAAAGAAAATTAACCCTGCACGGACACACTAATTCAGCACGTGGGGAGCAGTACCTTGCTCTGCATACTTCAGCATTGCATTGCTGGTCGGGGATTCAAACCTACAGTCTTTCAGTTACAAGTATATTTCCCTAATCATTAAGCCACCACTGCCTCTGTCCTTGCTCGTCCCGGACTGATGACTTGATCCCACCCCCATTCTCTGCATGCACCTCAGTCACAGCCTCCAGCTGCCCAAAAGATGCAGTCAGCTGTAATGGGGCCTCAAAGCTGCCCTGTGTGTACGTCGCACCCACAGCGCCCCCAAGCCCGTCTGGCACAGCAGGGACTAATGCCTCCTAAGGCCGTAGAAGCCAGGTGGCAAACACATGCCTTGCCGTTTGGGTGCGACAAATGTTCAGAGCATAGGTCATATGCAAATGAGGAGTTAATGACGCTACCACAAGAATGTGAAATGGGTGACACCATTAAACTAATGATTATATCCAACACTATTCTTCATTTCTATGCTTAATTATTATTATTATTGATTATTTATATACAAGGCCAATTCCAATGAAGTTAGGACATTGTGTAAAACGTAAATAAAAACAGAATACAATGATTTGCAAATGTACTGAATACAGTACAAAGACAAGATATCTACAGTAATATTCAAACTTATAAACTTTGTTTTTTTTTGCAATTCTTCACTCATTTTGAATTTGAACATGTTCCAAAAAAGCTGGGACAGGGGCATGTTTACCACTGTGTTGCATCACCTTTCCTTTTAACACTCAATAAGCGTTTGGGAGCTGAGGACACTAATTGTTGAAGCTGCGTAGGTGAAATTCCTACCCATTCTTTCTTGATGTACAACTTCAGTTGCTCAACAATCCGGGGTTTCCATTGTCGTATTTTGCGCTTCATAATGCGCCACACATTTTCAATAGGAGACAGGTCCGGACTGCAGGCAGGCCAGTCTAGTACCCGCACTCTTTTACTACGACGCCATGCTGTCGTAACACATGCAGAATGTGGCTTCATATTGTCTTACTGAAATAAGCAGGGACATCCCTGAAAACGACGTTGCTTGGATGGCAGCATATGTTGCTCCAAAAGCTGTATATACCTTTTAGCATTAATGGTGCCTTCACAGATGCCGCGGGCACTGACACACCCACATACCATCACAGATGCCG